>OZ018400.1:0-18644 GCA_963969525.1 Ontholestes murinus | reverse complement strand
AATATAAAATAAAAAATAAGTATATAATTCAAATTACTAATAAAATAAGATAAATTTTTAAATTATTATTAAATATAAATTGTATGAATAAAGAACTATTCTTTATCCTATTAAAAATATTTTGACCTCCTAAAAACTCAAATCAACCTTGATCTAAATTTTTATAAATTAATTTTCCCATATAAATAGGATAATAATTAACCCCAAAAGTAGATAAAACAGGTATATTTCATATTGAAGAAAAAAATAACCTTAACTTTAATTGATTTATAGATTTTAAAGAATATCTTAAAGAAAACTTTGAAAATTCATAACCAATTCATACACCAAATAAAGTTACTGTTAAAGCTATAGTTTTTATAATAAACGGTAAACAAATAAAATAAGGTGTTGGGAATATTAATCACATTAATATTCTTCCCCCTATAATTACAAAAAAAATTAATCCTGATATACCCTTTAATATTATAAATCCCTTATCATTTATACAATTTAATGATAAAAAATTAAAATCCCCTATTATAGAATAATAAATTAAACGAAAAGTATAAGAAACAGTTAATCCTGTAGAAACAAAAAAAATTAAATAAATATATATATTTAAAAAATTTATTGATAAAACCTCTAAAATTAAATCCTTAGAATAAAACCCTGATAAAAAAGGTAATCCACATAAGGATAGATTAGAAATAGTAAAAAAACTACATGTTAAAGGTATATGGATAACTAATCTTCCTATAAAACGAATATCTTGACAATTATTTAAATTATGAATAATACACCCCGCACATATAAATAATGTGGCCTTAAATAAAGCATGTGTCAATAAGTGAAAAAAAGCTAAATTATATTCACCTAAAGATAAAATTCTTATTATTAACCCTAATTGTCTTAAAGTTGATAAAGCAATAATTTTTTTTAAATCAAATTCAAAATTTGCACCTATCCCTGCTATAAATATAGTTATTCTCCCAATAAATAATAAAATTATCATTAAATTCTCTGATAATAATACATTAAATCGAATTAATAAATAAACCCCTGCTGTTACTAAAGTAGAAGAATGTACTAAAGATGAAACTGGGGTAGGAGCAGCTATAGCAGCAGGTAATCATGAAGAAAAAGGAATTTGAGCTCTTTTAGTTATAGCAGCTAAAACGACTAAATATGAAATAATTTGTATAGATAAATCATTTTTTATTAAATCAATATAAAAAATATAATTTCATCTACCATAATTTAATATTCATGCAATAGATATCAATAAAGCAACATCCCCAATTCGATTAGTTAATGCAGTAATTATACCTGCATTATAAGATTTAATATTTTGATAATAAATCACTAAACAGTAAGATACTAGTCCTAATCCATCTCATCCTAATAAAATTCTAATTAAATTAGGTCTAATAATTAATAATATTATGGATAATACAAATATTGAAACTAATATAATAAAACGATTAATATTTAAATCTCCCTCCATATATTCTTTTCTATAATAAATAACTATTGAAGAAATAAATAATACAAATCTTATAAATAATAAAGATATTCAATCTAAAAAAATTGTTATAACAATTGGACAAGAATTAATTGTCAATATATTTAATTCTAAAATTATTCTATAATCTATAATTATAAATAATAAACTAGAAAAAAATATAATTACTCTAAATATTAAAAATAAACCAAAGTAAATAATACAAATTGATAAAATTATCTAAAATGAATTTTCATATCTTTGATTCCACAAATCAATATTTTTTATAAACTATTTAAATAAATTCAAAGAGTAAAATATTCCCCCTTTAAAATTAATAAATTTAAAGGAAATCAATGTAAAAATAATAGTAAATACTCCCGATTTAATCCTATTGAAAATGAATAAATTCCTGAATATATTCTACCATGTTGTCTATAAGAATATAAATATAATGAATATACTGCTCTAAAAAAAGATAATAAAGATAAAGGAATTATACAATAATAACTTCATCTGACTAATCTATTAATTAATATAATTTCCCCTAATAAATTTAAAGAAGGTGGTGCAGCTATTCTTGAAGATCTAAGTAAAAATCATCACATAGATATTCTTGGTATTAAATTAATTAAACCCTTATTTAAAAATAACCTTCGTCTTATTATCCGCTCATAAGAAATATTAGCTAAACAAAAAAGACCTGAAGAACAAAGTCCATGAGCTAATATTATCACTAAAGCCCCGGATAATCCTCAATAATTTAAAGTTATAATTCCCCCTAAAACTATTCCTATATGAGCTACAGAAGAATAAGCAATTAAAGATTTAATATCAGTCTGACGAATACAAATTAAAGATACATAAACCCCTCCTACTATACTAATTACAATAAAAATATAATTAATTTTTATCCCAATAGATATAAATATTACTATTAATCGTATAAGACCATATCCCCCTAATTTTAATATTACTCCAGCTAAAATTATAGACCCTGAAACAGGAGCTTCAACATGAGCCTTAGGTAATCATAAATGAACAAAATATATAGGCATTTTTACAAAAAAAACTATATTCATACATAAATATAAAGGAACTAAATTTATTAAATTATCTATTAAAAATAAATTCAATGTTAATAATTATTATAATAATGAAATATAGAAATTATTATAGGTAAAGAAGCCAATAAAGTATAAAATAATAAATAAGTCCCCGCCTGAATTCGTTCTGGCTGATACCCTCAACCTAAAATTAAAATTAATGTAGGAATTAATCTTATTTCAAAAAACAAATAAAAAACCATTAAATTTAAAGCTCTAAACGTACAAAATAATGAAAATAATAATAATAATAATATTAATAAAAATAAATTTCAATAATAATTTTTTAAAAATAACTTTGATCTAGCTAAAATTATCAATGAACAAATTCAAAATCTTAATAAAATTATTATAAATCTTAATAAATCACACCCAAATATATAACTAATCCTAAATACTAAATAATTAAATCTAAAATTTATAAAAAATAATATAGTTATAATAAAATAAAATCACTGATTTAATCAAAATCTATTTTTCTTAAATCTTAAAGGGATCATAAAAATTATTAAAAAAATAAATTTTATCATAATATGTTAAAAGTTTGAAAATAATCATTCCCATGAGTTCGAATTATTGAAACCAGTAAAGATAATCCTAAAGCCCCTTCACAAACTCTTATAGTTAAAAAAATTATCCCAAAATAATACTCAAATTGAAAATATCTTAAATAAATAAATAAATTAAAATATAAAGATAAAATAATAAACTCTAATCTTAATAACATAAGTAAAAAATGTTTACGTTTTATACAAAAAGAAATTAATCCTATAAAATATATAATAATAGAAAAAATAAAAAATATTAACATTAGTTTTAATAATTTAAATAAAATATTGGTCTTGTAAATCAAAAATAAGATTATTCTTTTAAAACTTCAGAGAAAGAAATATTCTTCCATCATTAATCTCCAAAATTAATATTTTTATTAAACTATTCTCTGTATTATTATAATAATTTTAACTTTAATATTTTCTATTATATTTATTTTTTTAAGCCACCCCTTATCTATAGGAATCACTATATTAATACAAACTATTCTTGTTTCTTTAATTAGAGGAATTATAAATATAAATTTTTGATTTAGTTATATTCTATTTTTAATTATAATTGGAGGAATACTAGTTTTATTTATTTATATAACAAGAATTGCCTCTAATGAAAAATTTAAATTTTCTAATACTTTATTTTTATTTATAATTTTTATATTTTTTATAGCTATCATTATATACTTATTAATAGATAATATATTTTTTTATATAATTAGATTTTCAGAAAATTTACACTCCTCATTTAATTATAACACTAATTTAAATAAATTTTTAAATTATCCTTCAAATATTATTTTATTTATAATAATTATTTATTTATTTATTACTTTAATTGCAGTAGTTAAAATTACTGATATTAAATTTGGGCCTTTACGACAAAAATTTTAATGAAAACACCTTTTCGAACTAGATCCCCTATATTAAAAATTATTAATAACTCATTAATTGATCTTCCATCCCCCTCTAATATTTCCGCATGATGAAATTTTGGATCATTATTAGGACTATGTTTAATAATTCAAATTGTTACAGGAATCTTTTTAGCTATACATTATACTGCTAATGTTGAATTAGCTTTTAATAGAGTAGCCCATATTTGTCGAGATGTTAATTATGGATGATTAATTCGTACTTTACATGCAAATGGAGCTTCATTTTTCTTTATTTGTTTATATTTACATGTAGGCCGAGGAATTTATTATAGATCTTATTATTTAACACTAACTTGAACTATTGGGGTATTAATTTTATTTATTGTAATAGCAACAGCATTTTTAGGATATGTTTTACCTTGAGGACAAATATCATTTTGAGGTGCTACAGTAATTACTAATTTAGTTTCAGCCATCCCTTATCTTGGAATAGATATTGTTCAATGATTATGAGGGGGATTTGCTGTAGATAATGCCACATTAACACGATTCTTTACTTTACATTTTCTTATGCCTTTTATTGTAGCAGCTATAGTAATAATTCATTTATTATTTTTACATCAAACAGGATCTAATAATCCTTTAGGAATTAATAGAAATATTGATAAAATCCCCTTTCACCCTTATTTTTCTTTCAAGGATTTATTTGGATTTATTGTTATAATTTTTATCTTAGTTTTATTAACCTTGACTAATCCATATTTATTAGGAGATCCTGATAATTTTGTACCGGCTAATCCATTAGTTACACCTGTTCATATTCAACCTGAATGATATTTTTTATTTGCCTATGCAATTCTTCGCTCAATTCCTAATAAACTAGGGGGTGTAATTGCCCTAGTTATATCAATTGCAATTTTATTATTTATACCTTTTATTAATAAAAAAAAAATTCAAAGTACTCAATTTTACCCAATTAATAAAATTTTATTTTGATCTATATTAACTACAATTATCTTATTAACTTGAATTGGAGCACGACCAGTTGAAGATCCTTATATTATTACAGGACAAATTCTTACTGTTACATATTTTTTTTATTATTTAATTAATCCTCTAACAGCAAAAATTTGAGATGCTATTATCTTTAAAAATTAATTAATGAACTTGTTATAAGTGTATATTTTGAAAATATAAAAAAGGGTATTACCCCCTATTAATTTTTACTAAAAAAAATTAACTAAATTATTACGGAAAAAACATAAAGTTTTAAACCCGCATAAAATATTAAAAAATTTAAAGAGACTGGTAAAAATCTCTTTCAAGCTAAATATATTAATTTATCATAACGAAAACGAGGTAAAGTACCACGAACTCAAATTCAAACAAAAGATATAAATCTTAATTTTAAAAAAAATAACCATGAATAAATATCCCCACCTAAAAATAAAACTACACAAATTATTCTTATAAATAAAATTCTTGAATACTCAGCTAAAAAAATCAATGCAAATCCACCTCTTCTATATTCAACATTAAAACCTGATACTAATTCTGACTCACCTTCAGCAAAATCAAAAGGAGTTCGATTTGTTTCCGCTAACCTTGATACAAATCAAATTATTCTTAAAGGTAAACATAAAAAAATAAATCAAGTATAATCTTGATATTTTATAAATTCTATAATATCTAATCTTAATGTTAAAAATAAAAAAGATAATAAAATTAAAGATAATCTAACTTCATAAGAAATCGTCTGAGCAACAGACCGTAACCCCCCTAATAATGAATAATTAGAATTTGAAGATCAACCTGCGATTATAATAGTATATACTCTTATTCTTGAACAACAAAGAAAAAATAAAAACCCTAAATTAAAATTTAAAAACCTAGTAAAAAAGGGAACACATATCCATAACAACAAAGATAAAAATAAATTAACAATTGGTGAAAAATAATAAGAATTAAAATTTGATATTATAGGATAAATTCTTTCTTTACTAAATAACTTAATAGCATCAGAAAATGGTTGAGGTAAACCTATAAAACCAACTTTATTAGGACCTTTTCGAATTTGAATATACCCTAAAACCTTTCGTTCTAATAATGTTAAAAAAGCCACCCCTACTAAAACACAAATAATTAAAATTAATATACTTAAAAAAACTAAAATTAAATCTTTTAAAAACATTTATTACTTGTATAAAAATACATAATTAAATTCTAAATTTAATGCACTAATCTGCCAAAGTAATAATTAATTTTAATCTTAAAAAATAATTATTATTAATATCTGGTCCTTTCGTACTAAGATACTATAAAATTTTAAAGATAGAAACCAACCTGGCTCACGCCGGTCTAAACTCAGATCATGTAAAATTTTAAAGGTCGAACAGACCTAAAATTTTAGCTTCTACACCAAAACTTAATTTTAATCCAACATCGAGGTCGCAAACTTCTTTTTCGATAAGAACTCTTTAAAGAAATTACGCTGTTATCCCTAAGGTAATTTTATCTTATAATCATAATAATGGATCAAATAATCATAAATTAATGTCATTATAAAAAAAAAGTTTTATAAATTTTTCTATCACCCCAATAAAATAAATTAAATTTATTAACATATAAAATCCTAATAATTTAAAAAAAATTAATTTATAAAACTCTATAGGGTCTTCTCGTCTTTTAAAAAAATTTAAGCTTTTTAACTTAAAAATAAAGTTATAATTTATTAATATAGAGACAGTTATTTCCTCGTTCAACCATTCATTCCAGCTTTCAATTAAAAAACTAATTATTATGCTACCTTCGCACGGTCAAAATACCGCGGCCTTTTAAAAATTCAATGGGCAGGTTAGACTTTAAATTATATTCAAAAAGACATGTTTTTAATAAACAGGCGAGAAATTTATTTGCCGAATTCCTTTATATTACCTAAAAATTAAAATTTAAATTTTAATTAAATTATACTAATTTTATCATTATTTCTATTATTTTTATATTAAATAATATATTTGAATATAAAAATTAAATTTTATATAAATTTAATACTAATAAAAATTAATTATAACAAACTAACGATGAAAATTTCTAATCCTACAATTTTTTATTATTAAAAATAAATTATAAAAATTTAATTTAAAGCTTATCCCTTAAATTATTTCAATTTTAAAAAAAATTACTATAAATATAATAAATTTTATTTAAAACAAAAAATTAAATTTTTTTCTTCAAAAACTAGATATATTTAAAAACGACTAACATTTCACTACAAAAAAATTATTATAAATACTTATTTTACAGTAAAATTTATAATTTTTTAGCTCTTTTAAAATCGAGAAAATTAATTTTATAATCTTTATTTAATAAACCCTGATACACAAGGTACAAAAATTAAATTTTTCTTTTTATTATTTAAATTTTCACTTTATTTCAAATTTATACTACTATACTAATATACTATAATTAATAAAATTTTTTCTTTAACAATAATAAAATAAAAAATATTTTATTTACATATTTATATAATTTATTTAATTCAAATTAAATTGATTCTCACAATTAACTTTTTAATGTAAATAAAATACTTTTTAACAAGCTCTAATTTGTCTGACTAGATACACTTTCCAGTACATCTACTATGTTACGACTTATCTCATTTTAAACGAGAGCGACGGGCGATATGTACATATTCTAGAGCTAAAATCATAAAATTTAATTTAACTTTATTACTTTTAAATCCACTTTAATGAAATTTTTCAAAATTCATACCATATAAATATATTTATTGTAACCCATCTCTTCTTACCTATAAGCTGCACCTTGATCTGATTTTTTTCATAATAATGAATCTTGAATATTTTTATTCTTCTAAAATATTCTAATGACGACGATATACAAACTAATTAAAATAAGTATAATAAATCGTGGATTATCGATTATAGGACAGGTTCCTCTAAATAGACTAAAATACCGCCAAATTCTTTAACTTTAAAGAACATAACTAATACTAATTAAGTTTTTTTATTTACATTTATAATAATAGGGTATCTAATCCTAGTTTAATATTAAATTTAATAACTTCATTATTTATAATAAAAATTCTTAAAATTTAAAATTTCACTTAATAAATTCTAATTTCTATTTTTATTAACTAATTAATTATAAACTAAAATTAATTAATTGTATTATATGTATAACCGCAACTGCTGGCACAAATTTTGTCAATACTCTTATAAATTTCTAAATCTAATTTTTATTAATATTTAATACTTATTACTGCGTTTAAATCTTATTATTTTAATTATTTAAATTAAAATAAATAATTACAAAAATTTACATGTAAAAAAATCCATAAATCAATTAAATAAGCTAGAATAAAACTTTATAAACAAAAACTTCAAAGTAAACACTTGGATAAATTCACAGTATATAAAAAATTTAAACTAAAATAAAAACTAATAATAAATCCATAAAATTAATTATAATAATGACTACCTTAAATATCTTAAAGAGAGTAACCCCTACATTTCCAAAAAACAATTTTTGATTGTTTTTAACTTTCTAAGAGAAAAAAAACGATATTCCCCCTTACATTTCCAAAAACAATTTTTGATTGTTTTAACTTTCTAAGAGAAAAAAACGATACTCCCCCCTACATTTCCAAAAACAATTTTTGATTGTTTTAACTTTCTAAGAGAAAAAAAACGATATTCCCCCTTACATTTCCAAAAACAATTTTTGATTGTTTTAACTTTCTAAGAGAAAAAAACGATACTCCCCCCTACATTTCCAAAAACAATTTTTGATTGTTTTAACTTTCTAAGAGAAAAAAAACGATACTCCCCCCTTACATTTCCAAAAACAATTTTTGATTGTTTTAACTTTCTAAGAGAAAAAAAACGATACTCCCCCCTACATTTCCAAAAACAATTTTTGATTGTTTTAACTTTCTAAGAGAAAAAAAAACGATATTCCCCCTTACATTTCCAAAACATTTTTTGATTGTTTTAACTTTCTAAGAGAAAAAAAACGATACTCCCCCCTACATTTTCCAAAAACAATTTTTGATTGTTTTAACTTTCTAAGAGAAAAAAAACGATACTCCCCCCTACATTTCCAAAAACAATTTTTGATTGTTTTAACTTTCTAAGAGAAAAAAAACGATATTCCCCCTTACATTTCCAAAAACAATTTTTGATTGTTTTAACTTTCTAAATATAAAATATTTAATCCATCAACCCTAATAATTTAATCACCTAAAATTAAATTCTTTTATAAAATATTTAACCTATAAAACTTCCTTAGAATATAAAAAATTTAATCCCCTCAAATTAAATTCCCCTATAAAAATGCCCGATCTATAAAACTTCCTCAGAATATAAAAAATTTAATTCCCTCAAATTAAATTCCCCTATAAAATGTCTGATCTATAAAACTTCCTTAGAATATAAAAAATTTAATTCCCTCAAATTAAATTCCCATATAAAAATGTCTGATCTATAAAACTTCCTTAGAATATAAAAATTTAATTCCCTCAAATTAAATTCTCATATAAAAATGCCCGATCTATAAAACTTCCTCAGAATATAAAAAATTTAATTCCCTCAAATTAAATTCCCCTATAAAAATGTCTGATCTATAAAACTTCCTTAGAATATAAAAATTTAATTCCCTCAAATTAAATTCCCATATAAAAATGTCTGATCTATAAAACTTCCTTAGAATATAAAAAATTTAATTCCCTCAAATTAAATTCTCATATAAAAATGTCTAATCTATAAAACTTCCTTAGAATGTAAAAAATTTAATTCCCTCAAATTAAATTCCCCTATAAAAATGCCTGATCTATAAAATTTCCTTAGAATATAAAAAAATTTAATTCCCTCAAATTAAATTCCCCTATAAAAATGTCTGATCTATAAAACTTCCTTAGAATATAAAAAATTTAATTCCCTCAAATTAAATTCCCCTATAAAAATGTCTGATCTATAAAACTTCCTTAGAATATAAAAAATTTAATTCCCTCAAATTAAATTCCCATATAAAAATGTCTGATCTATAAAACTTCCTTAGAATATAAAAATTTAATTCCCTCAAATTAAATTCCCCTATAAAAATGTCTGATCTATAAAATTTCCTTAGAGTATAAAAAATTTAATTCCCTCAAATTAAATTCCCCTATAAAAATGTCTGATCTATAAAACTTCCTTAGAATATAAAAAATTTAATTCCCTCAAATTAAATTCCTCACTAAACTTAAAATATACAAAATTTATAAATTAAGCTAAATCCCTAACGTTTAAATTAAAAATAACTACTAAAATTAATTTACTCAAAACTCCAAACTAGCAAAAATTTACCTTTTAGCCATTTTTTCTAAGAGAAGAAATCCCAAATTTTTGAAAAAAAAAAATCGCCTTTTGAGGCCAAAAACAGCTACTAAAATTAATTTTTTTAAAAATGCAAAAATATGGCACCCTCATTAAAAATGCAGTTTTTTTTCTCTTGGGAAATTAAAACTAATAATATCTTCATATACAGTAATTAACTAATTATTACTCGGTTAAAATAAAACTTTTTAATTAAAATAATTTACATAAACAGAAAAAATTCCACTATTCTTAATTTTCACGGTAAATTTTATTTTTTTATCTTAAATTTCAAAAAAAGGCCTCCTATATATATATATATATAATTAATTACAGATACCTAAATAAAGATATATTATGATATATTTTTTATTCCCACTTTTTTTGATTTCTAATTTTCATTTTTTGATCGGCCGTTTTTGCATTGAAACTCAAACTACCGAAAAACACTTTTTACTGATTTTAAAACTACTATTATTTTTAAAACTAAAATTTTCTAGATTTTTTTGAAATTAAAAAAAAAAAATCTGTAAATTTTTTTTAGTACAGCTATATTAAATAATTAACTGTTACTATATTTAAACAATTTAACTTTTCACCTAAGAAATTAACTTGAACTTAGTAAATATCAAACTAATTTTTGATTTTTCCTATTTGGACAAACAATTAATTTTTTAAAATATTCCATCCTTAATTTCCAAAGTAAATTTTGATAAAACTTAGGACTTGTCATTTTTTCAAAAATTAAAACCCCAAAAATTAAAATTTTATGATTTTTTTTTTACTTTAACTTTCCAAGTAAATTTTTCCAAAACTTAGGACTTGTCTTTTTTTCAAAAATTAAAACCCCAAAAATTAAAATTTTATGATTTTTTTTTTACTTTAACTTTCCAAGTAAATTTTTCCAAAACTTAGGACTTGTCTTTTTTTTCAAAAATTTAATCCTAAAATCAAAATCTTTATAGGGTTTTTACTTTAATTTTCTTATTAAATTTTCATTAAACTTAAGCCTTGCCCTACAAAATGTCCCCCCACCGACCCCCTAAATTAGAATTTAATAGATATATCCTTAAATATTTTACTCTCTTTAAGATATTTAAGGTAGTTATTATTATAGTTTTTTTTTTTTTTTAATTAAATTTATTAGTTAATAAATATTAGTATAAAATAACCTTTTATTTTTAATTTATCTTTAAATTAAATTAATATATTTTAGTAATTTTTATATTTAAATTTTAAATATAAAATATAATTTTATTTTATTAACTATATCTATTTTTAAGTATTTATTGAATATTAAAAATTTTCAATAAATATTTAATATATAAATAATTAAATACAATTTTATATTTAAAGTTATCTTAATTTATTATTAATTATTATATTATTTATTATATAACAATATTTATATGTTTAAGAATTTATTTATTTTTAATAATATATATATATATATAGATATCTGTATGTATATTTATACTAAATATATATATATAAATAATTTATTAATATATAGACTCATTAACGGATTAAAGATTAATGCTTTCCAGGATTAAACATTAAACGATTTCTCTATTTTTTTTTTTCTAAATCCATATAATCTGACCATGAATTTAAATATTCATATTTTTAGTTTTTATATTATTCTTTTCTTTTTTGTAACAATTTATATTTAATATATATATTGGCTTTATTTTATTAAATTATAAAAAATATTCTAGAATATTAATATTTTAAATATTTATATATATACACAACCTCAAATATTTCGAATTCTGAGGTAAAAAATTGCTTCACTAAGATTAGTAAAGGAATTTTTTTTAGGGTGAAAACACCCCCCTAAAAAAAGTGCTTTTTTTTCAAAAAAAAGGCACTTTTTTTTCGACCAAAAAATCCGAAAAAATTCACTATGAAAATCGTATTATACCTCTTAACTTTTATGTTTATGTTTTTCTTTTTACACTAAAAGTTTTAATAAAGTGCCTGAAGAAAAGGGTTATTTTTGATAGAATAAATCATGTGAGTTTCACCTTTATTACATATAATAGAATTAAACTATTCCTTGAAATATCAAAAATTTCTGTACATCATATACTAAAATGTAAAAAAGATAAGCTAATTAAGCTATTGGGTTCATACCCCACTTATAAAGGTTTTAATCCTTTTCTTTTTAATTAAATTTTATAAATTAATATTTGTATTTTCAATAATAATTGGGTCCCTCATCTCAATTTCTTCATTTTCATGAATAGGAATATGAATAGGCTTAGAGATTAATCTTCTATCTATTATCCCTCTAATAAATAGAAACAAAAATCTCTTTTCTTCTGAAGCTTCGCTTAAATATTTTATTACCCAAGCATTGGCTTCAACTATTCTCTTATTTTCTATTATTTTGCTATCAAATAATATTTCTTAATTACCCAATTTAAAAGAAATATTATATTAATTTTTAATTCTGCTTTATTAACTAAAATAGGTGCAGCCCCCTTTCATTTTTGATTCCCTGAAGTTATAGAAGGGCTTTCTTGATTAAATTGCTTGACCCTTCTTACCTGACAAAAAATTGCCCCAATAATTATTTTAATATATAATTTAAATTTTTCAGCTTTTTTCTTTATAATTATTATTTTTAGTATACTAATTAGAGGAATTATAGGATTTAATCAAACTAGAATTCGAAAAATCTTAGCTTACTCTTCTATTAACCATATTGGCTGAATAATTAGTTCTATATTCCTTTCAGAAACAATTTGATTATACTATTTCTTAATTTATACCCTAATTTCTTTAAATATTATCCTAATTTTTAATTACTTAAATATTTTTTATATTAAACAACTTTTCATTGCAATAAACAATAATTTTATTATCAAATTTTTCTTTGTATTTAATTTTTTATCTTTAGGAGGTCTACCCCCTTTTATTGGATTTTTACCTAAATGACTAACAATTGAAAATTTAATCCAAGAAAAATTTTATTTACTTACTTTTTTTATAGTTACCCTAACACTACTCACACTTTTCTATTACGTCCGCCTAATATATAGGGCTTTAGTTTTAAATATAAGAGAAATTAATTATTTCTTAAACTTTAAATTCAATCAATTTTGAACATTAGCAAGAAATTTCATCTCAATTGTAAGATTTCTAATCTGTACAGTTTTTATTTAATTTCCTTTAAGGATTTAAGTTAAATAAACTCGTAGCCTTCAAAGCTTCAAATAAAGAAATCTTTAAGCCTTAGGGTTAACCCAACTTTAAACTTGCAATTTAAAATCATTTTTTGACTATAAAGCCTGGTAAAAGAATTTTTTAATTCGTAAATAAATTTACAATTTATCGCCTAATCTCAGCCATTTTACCGAATAAATGGCTTTTTTCTACAAATCATAAGGATATTGGAACTTTATACTTCATTTTCGGGGCATGATCAGGAATAGTAGGAACTTCCCTCAGACTACTTATTCGAGCTGAATTAGGAAACCCCGGAACATTAATTGGTGACGATCAAATTTATAATGTAATTGTCACAGCCCATGCATTTGTAATAATTTTCTTCATGGTTATACCAATTGTTATTGGAGGATTTGGAAATTGACTAGTTCCTCTTATACTAGGAGCTCCTGATATAGCTTTTCCCCGAATAAACAACATAAGATTTTGATTATTACCCCCTTCATTAACCCTACTTTTAATGAGAAGAATAGCTGAAAGAGGGGCCGGAACTGGATGAACAGTTTACCCACCTCTTTCAGCTAATGTAGCCCATAGAGGAGCCTCAGTTGATCTAGCAATTTTTAGTTTACATTTAGCTGGAATTTCATCTATTCTCGGAGCTGTAAATTTTATTACCACAGTAATTAATATACGATCTACAGGTATAACTTTTGATCGAATACCTTTATTTGTATGATCTGTAGCTATTACAGCTCTTCTTCTTCTTCTTTCCTTACCTGTATTAGCAGGTGCAATTACAATACTTCTTACAGATCGAAATTTAAATACATCTTTTTTCGACCCGGCTGGTGGAGGAGACCCAATTCTATATCAACATTTATTTTGATTTTTTGGTCACCCTGAAGTTTATATTCTTATTCTACCAGGATTTGGAATAATTTCCCACATTATTAGACAAGAAAGAGGTAAAAAGGAAGCCTTCGGAACCTTAGGAATAATTTATGCTATAATAGCAATTGGTTTATTAGGATTTATTGTTTGAGCTCATCATATATTTACTGTTGGAATAGATGTTGATACACGAGCCTATTTTACATCTGCTACAATAATTATTGCAGTACCTACTGGAATTAAAATTTTCAGATGATTAGCCACTCTTCATGGAACACAAATTAATTATTCACCCTCAATATTATGAGCACTAGGATTTGTATTCTTATTTACAGTTGGAGGATTAACAGGAGTAATTCTCGCTAATTCTTCAATTGATATTATCCTACATGATACATATTACGTTGTTGCACATTTTCATTATGTGTTATCAATAGGGGCCGTATTTGCAATTATAGCAGGTATTGTTCAATGATTTCCTATTTTTACTGGTTTAACATTAAATGAAAAATTTTTAAAAATTCAATTTTTAACTATATTTATTGGTGTAAATTTAACATTCTTCCCTCAACATTTCTTAGGATTAGCAGGTATACCTCGACGATACTCAGATTACCCAGATGCTTATACCCCTTGAAATGTAATTTCATCTATTGGATCTTTAATTTCAATAATAAGAATTTTCTTACTTCTTTTTATTATTTGAGAAGCATTTATTTCTTATCGAAAAAGAATTTCTTCTTTAAATTTACCATCTTCAATTGAATGACTTCAACTTATACCCCCAGCTGAACACAGATACTCAGAATTGCCAATATTAACTAATTTCTAATATGGCAGATTAGTGCAATGAACTTAAACCTCATATATAAAGTTTAACCTTTTTTTAGAAAAATGGCAACATGAAAAACTTTAACCACTCAAGATAGAGCTACACCTTTAATAGAACAACTTCTTTTCTTCCATGATCATGCTTTAATAATTCTTTTAATAATTACTGTTATAGTTGGGTATATTATATCAACTCTATTTTTTAATAAATTTAATTACCGATATCTTCTTGAAGGACAAACAATTGAAATAATTTGAACTATTCTTCCAGCAATTACTTTAATTTTTATTGCCTTACCTTCATTACATTTATTATATTTATTAGATGAAGTTAACAACCCTGTAGTAACTGTAAAATCTATTGGACACCAATGATATTGATCATATGAATATAATGATTTTAAAAAGGTAGAATTTGACTCTTATATAATTCCTAAAAATGATATAAAGATTTCTAATTTTCGTCTATTAGATGTTGATAATCGAATAGCAGTTCCTTATGATTCACAAATTCGAATATTAGTAACAGCTGCTGATGTACTTCATTCTTGAACTATTCCTGCGATTAGAGTTAAAATTGATGCAACTCCCGGTCGTTTAAATCAAGTCAGATTTCTTTTAAATCGAACAGGAATTTTTTTCGGTCAATGTTCTGAAATTTGTGGAGCAAATCATAGATTTATACCAATCGTAATAGAAAGAATCTCCACAGATTATTTTACAAAATGAATTTCTAAAATAAGAGAAGTTTCATTAGATGACTGAAAGTAAGTACTGGTCTCTTAAACCATTTTATAATAGATTAACACCTATTTCTAATGAAAAATTTAGTTAAGTTATAACATTAGTTTGTCATACTAAAATCATTAAAATTTTAATAATTTTTAATTCCTCAAATAGCACCAATAAATTGATTAATACTATTTTTAATATTTACTATAATTTTTATTATATTCAACTGCTTAAATTATTTCTCTTTTTATTACAAAAATAAAACCTTTGACGCCAATAAAAAAAATAACAAAATTAATTGAAAATGATAACTAATTTATTTAGATCTTTTGACCCTTCTTCTGGATTCTATATATCTCTTAATTGATTAAGAACTTTTTTAGGAATTTTATTTATTCCTTCAATATTCTGATTAATTCCCTCCCGATGAAATTTCCTTTGAATTAAAATTATCACTATTCTACATAATGAATTTAAAATCTTACTACAAAGATCTATTAAAGGAAGAACATTAATTTTTATTTCATTATTTTCATTTATCATATTCAATAATTTTCTAGGTTTATTTCCTTATATTTTTACAAGAACAAGACATTTAATTTTAACTTTAGGATTAGCTTTACCTTTATGACTTAGATTTATAATTTATGGGTGAACAAATAATACTATACATATATTTGCCCATATAGTCCCACAAGGAACTCCTCCAATTTTAATACCTTTTATAGTATGTATTGAAACTATTAGAAATGTAATTCGACCAGGAACCTTAGCAGTCCGACTTGCAGCTAACATAATTGCAGGTCATTTACTCTTAACCTTATTAGGTAATACAGGACCAATAATATCCTTAATTATATTAAATATTTTAATTTTCACCCAATTATTACTATTAATTCTAGAATCAGCAGTTGCTATTATTCAATCTTATGTATTTGCTATTTTAAGAACCTTATATTCTAGAGAAGTAAACTAATGCATAGTCATAAAAACCACCCTTTCCATTTAGTTGATGTTAGCCCTTGACCTTTATTAGGAGCACTAGGAGCAATAATTTCTATAGTTGGACTAATTAAATGATTTCATTTTTTTAAAATTGATCTTTTTATTTTAGGTATAATTATCACTCTTTTAGTTATATATCAATGATGACGTGATGTTGTTCGAGAAGCCACTTTTCAAGGACTTCATACTCATAAAGTTACTATAGGATTACGTTGAGGAATAATTTTATTTATTACATCAGAAGTATTTTTCTTTATTTCATTTTTCTGAGGATTTTTCCATAGAAGACTTTCACCATCAATTGAATTAGGAATAATCTGACCCCCAAAAGGAATTGAAACCTTTAACCCTATTCAAATCCCTCTTTTAAATACATTAATTTTATTAACTTCAGGATTAACAGTAACTTGAGCTCACCATAGATTAATAGATGATGATTTTAATCAAACTACACAAGGTTTGACTTTAACTGTTATTCTAGGAATTTATTTTTCTATTCTACAAGGATATGAATATATAGAAGCACCTTTTACTATCGCTGATTCTGTTTATGGGTCAAGATTTTTTATATCTACTGGATTTCATGGATTACATGTAATTATTGGAACTACCTTTTTATTCGTATGTTTAATACGTCATTTAAATAATCATTTTTCATGTATTCATCACTTTGGATTTGAAGCAGCTGCTTGATATTGACATTTTGTAGATGTTGTTTGATTATTCTTATATGTTTCTGTCTACTGATGAGGTAGATATTTATATAGTATAAATATTACTTTTAACTTCCAATTAAAAAATCTAATAAATTTTAGTATAAATAATTTTTATTCTACTGTACATTGCCTTAATTATCTTTACTATTACAACAATTATAATAACAATTGCCTCAATTATTTCTAAAAAAACTTTTATAGATCGAGAAAAAAGTAGACCATTTGAATGTGGATTTGACCCTAAAAGATCTAGGCGTTTACCATTTTCAATTCAATTTTTCTTAATTGCAGTAATTTTTCTTATTTTTGATGTTGAAATTACATTATTAATTCCTTTAATTTTAACTATAAAAATTTCTAATTTAATAAATTACTTTATTATTACTATCTTTTTTATTTTTATTTTACTATTAGGAATTTACCATGAATGAAATCAAGGAGCCCTAAATTGAGCTCACTAGGATAATAGTTAATTATAACATTTAATTTGCATTTAAAAAGTATTGAAATCTCAATTTATCTTAAATAAGAAACAAATTATTGTATTTAGTTTCGACCTAAACCTCTGGTGGCCACACCCTTATTTAACACCCTTAAATATCTTAAAGAGAGTAAAATATTTTACACATATTTATTAAATTTTAATTTAAATTAATCGAAACCAAAATAGAGGTATATCACTGTTAATGATTTAATTGAGAATTACTCCGATTAAAGAAATAAGTAATTCAAGGAGAAGCTTCTAACTTAATCCTTTAGCATTGAAATATGTTATTATTTCTATTTATATAGTTTAATAAAAACATTACATTTTCATTGTAAAATTAAAATTATTTTTTATAAATATCTAAAAATAAAATTTATTTCCTTGATATCTTCAATATCATGCTCTTTATAAGCTATTTAGAT
>CAXAKX010001427.1:0-79940 GCA_963969525.1 Ontholestes murinus | reverse complement strand
GAACTCGTAGGGCGCATTTGTTAGCCCAAAACACAATCGCTCGAACTCGCCTGTCGTGTCGGGGGTGATAAACGCTGTCTTCTGCTTCGCCGCCTCAGTCAATGGAATTTGCAGATATCCATTTGCCAAATCCAAAGTCGTGAATAACTTGTTACCCGCTAGCGTCAAAAACTGTTCCTCGATCTGAGGGATCGGATAGTTCACCCGCTCTGTTTGGTTGTTTAGGAAACGAAAGTCGATCACCAATCTCTTCTCGCCGTTCGCCTTTGGCACCAAGAGCACTGGACTCGCATAAGGTGACTGTGTTTCCCTTACTAGCCCCGCTTCCTTCCACTCCTCTACAATCTGCTTGATTGTCGCCCTGTCATCCGCACTAACCTTATAGGGCCTTCGCCTCACGGGGATTCCATTGTCGCGGATATCCACCTGCATTAAATGTGTGCATCCCATCTCGGCAAGTGACTGCGAAAAGCAATCGCGGTTCTCCTGCAACACATTAATCAAAATTTCTCGCTCTTCCGGCCTCAATTCCGGCCCAATGATCATCTCCCCCTCGGGCAATGGCTTCGCCCTTTCAATTGTCAAAATCTCTGCAAACTCCTCGGTCTGCAGATCCTCAAACGGATCTTCCACCGCTTCAACACTCACCTCGCCACTCTCAATCCGCCACTTGACATGGTGATTTAATAAAAAGGTCTCGCCAATCAACATGTTAGGACCCATCACATCGTTCGGAACAACGTGAATCTCCAACTCCCTCACCATCGCTGTGCCCACTTTTAAATCCACGGTGACCACCCCGAGTGAGCTTACACGGTGCGGCGCTCCGAACCCGTTAAAAGACTCACATCGCGTTTCGTCCATCGCCAAATTCATTCGCTTCGCCTCGCTCTCTTTTAAGATGCACTCCGCCGCGCCTGTGTCAAACACTCCCTCGACTTCGTGCTCGCCATTGATGATCGCCAGTTTTCGGAAACTCTTTTTCCTCTGAACCTTCCTCACAAAAAGCACCTCTTGCTTAAGCGGACACGCGCCAGACATGTGACCAACACCCTGGCATTTAAAGCACTTTACCTTCGGGCATGCGTTGCTTTTGTGGCCCTCTTGCTTGCAAACAAAGCACTTAAGTCGCGCGCACCTCGACGCCAAATGTCCCACCTCGCCGCACTGGAAGCACTTCCTTCCCTCGCTGGAGTTTCGAGCAGTTGGTGTTGCCGATGGTCTCGCAGGCCCCGCTGAAGCTGTCACGTTGGAGCGCGTCGGCTCCGACGGTTTCGCGCTCGGACGCGCCTCTCGACTTTTACTTACAACCGCACGACGCGTACCTTCTAGCCGCTCAAATTCAACCAAATCATGCAACAGTTCGTCTGCCGATGCATGAACCTTCGCCAACATAACATTGTAGCAGTCGCGTGACCACAAACCCGCCAGAACTTGTTCTTTTACTTCCGCGAACGCCAAATCTAATTTACGACACAACGCCACTTTCGCGAACAAATACTGATCTACGGCTTCATCCCTGAGTTGCACCCGCTGCATCATTTTGTTCAAATTGTCCACTTGGCTCTCCCGCACGAAAAATGTCTGTTCGAACGCGTTTTTAAATTGCGCCCACGTCGTTACCGCCGTACGAACGCCCTCATACCACTCACGCGCACCTCGCACTAATTTGTTTCGCGCCGTTTCGAAGATGTATTCATCTGTGAGATGGTGTAGCGCCTGTACGCTGTTCAGCTGTTGCAGCCACCTTCGTCCGTCTTCCCGATATCCACCAAACGCTGGGATGCCGCTCAAAACCTCCGGCATCACTCCTACACTTACAGTTGTTGTATTATTCGCTAATTGGTTGAACATCGTCTGCATCAACGCATCACGCCGCGCATTTTCCTGCAGCATCATCGCCATTATCTCCCGCATTCCAGGATCAGCTGTTGGTGCTGCCGCACCGCCCGCTGCGCCATCTGTTGACTCCATTGTCGACCTTCCCGCACTCACCGCGCCGAAAAATGTTAGGTTGTCTTTCGCGCTTTCGCGCCGCGCCACGCCGACCGCGCCTAAACTTTACTGACCCAACCCCAAAGTTTTCTCGCCTCGCCACGCCACACCTTACACGCACTCGCGATTAACTCTATGATTGTCTTCGGGATATCCCACTTCTGATGTTATAATCACGTTTTGTCAGGACGTCGCGGGTCAGAAGAATATCACCAGAGTAATCGCTAACAACAACTCGCCTCGTCTTTATTTAAGAATAACAATACACCGTACTCACACTACTCGCTCACACTCCCGCTCAACTCGCTAAACTCCCTCAATAACTTCGATAACTTCTCTTCGCTCACCTCGCTTCAGTCTCTCCTCGCTCGCACACTCCCGCTCACCACGCTTGCTCGTTGCTAAAAAGGTCCAGACGCCTCCTCCTCCCGCCGTTCTCCCTTCTTCCCCGCCAACCTGTCAAACCTCTCCTTTGCGCTCTCAGCTCGCGCCTCTTAAATCTAAATTCACGCTATACAACCACTCATACAATTTACATTTATAACATTTATAACAATAGCTTCAATAGATCATTTAAGGTCGCTCAAGGTCTTCCAGAAATCATTTAGGGTCATCTAATAGACATTTAATATCAGCTAATAATCATTAAATAGGCACAAACAATTTCAAGTTAGTAGTCGAACTTTTAAGGTCATTCTAAGATCTTTAAAGTGGCCCAACGGACATTCAAGGCTGTTTAAGGTTATGAGAATGATGGTCAAAGAAAATTTGCTCAAGAACATAATAAGATTATTTAAGAACTGTCATTCAAAGTCATTTAATGAACGATTTAAGGTTGCACAACGGCTATTTGAATTCCTTGAAATTATTTAAGGTAATTCATTTGACATTTAAGAGCATAAAACTGGCATTTAAAATTATTATCTAGCATCCATTCAAGATCATTCAAGGTTATCTATGGGCTATTTGAGATTTAAAATTATTCAAGGTCATTCAAGGTTATTCACGGTTTGATTTGAGTTGTGTAAAGTTATCACTATTGAATTTAAACACTTTATTTTTATATGTCAGATGTACATTTGGAGTACCATGTACTCATTATCAATGAAATAAAAATAAAAGTGAAGGAAGGAAATTACAATGTGTTTTAATTCAACCATTCAAGGTTATTTAAAATCCTACAACAGTAATTTAACGGTTATTCAAGGTTTGTTTAAGATTATCCAATAGCTTCAATAGATCATTTAAGGTCGTTCAAGGTCTTCCAGAAATTATTTAGGGTCATCTAATAGGCATTTAATATCAGCTAATAGTCATTAAATAAGCAAAAACCCTTCAAAGTTTGCAGTCGAACCTTCAAGGTCACCCAACGCATATTAAAGGCTTGTTAATATTATTATAGGACATTGAAAATAAATAACATGAAATAGTATAGTCATTCATTATCAAAAACCCTTCCCAGTTATCACACGATCCTTCAAGGTCATCCAACGCACATTAAAGGCTAATTAATATTATTCTAGGATATTGAAAAGAAATAATATGAAAGAGAATTACTTTTTAATAACATTGATGGTCATAAAATTGTTTTTTAAGTTAATAAATCATTCAAGGTCATCCTAAGATCTCTTAAGGCCACACAACGGTCAATTGCGGCTGTTTAAGGTTTTCAATTATCAATAATCACACCTCTGATAAACCTCATCGGTTACGATATCGCCACTGCGCAAAGCTAGGCTGTTTAAGGTTAAAATGAAGCATCTAAAAAATAATATAAAAAGTTTTATTATCACTTAAAATCATTTTACTATTTTTTTAATTTAAGATATTTAAGTTCATCCAAATTATGACTAAAGTAGTCATCCTAGGATCATTCTAGATCATCTAACTCTCACTAAAAATCACCTGAGGTCGTCCACAAATTATTTAAGGACGTACAACGGTTAATTGAGTTTCTTAAAATTATTTAAGGTCATTTAGTTGATAATAATGATTATAAAACTGGCATTTGAGGTTACTATCCAATACTCATTTAATATCATTTAGGTCATTCGAGAGCTATACAAAATTTAAGATTACTCAATGTCATTTAAGATTACCGTAGAGTAGTTCAGCGCCCATTCAGGTTTATTTAAGATTATCCAATGACCTCAGCAGATCTTCTAAGGTAGTTTAAGGTTATATAAAGATTATTTAACGTCATCTAATAGAGGTATAACATCAACTAGATACCTTAAATATGCAAAACCCCTTCAGAGTTATCAATAAGACTATTCTTTAGGGTCATTATGATTATACTAGGACATTTAAAATAATTTACATAAAAGATAATTATTTTATCGTACAACTTTCATTTACAGGTCATTAAAGTCAATCAAGGTCATCCGAAGATCTTTTATGTCATCTAAAAAATAACATAAAAAGTTTAATACTGCAGGAGTTACATTTCAGTAACATTTAAGGTTATTAAACCTAAAATCACCTAAAAGTATTAAACGGTCCTTTCAAGTTACTTGAAAGTGAAATTGTTAATTTTATATAAAATGCAAAATATTCATGTAACTCTCTTTATGTATATTGTTTGGTGTTTCTGATATGTATAAGTTGGTACACAACTGTGCGGTGACACACGACGGGAGATGAAGGTGTCAAGTTAGTTGGTTCGAAAAGCACGTTTTCATTTTTCATTAGTTTAAGTGCATTGTTATACCGAATCATTTATTTGTATCTGTTTTATGAATTTAATTATTCACAACGGTCAAAATATCTCTGTGTTAAATTTAAAAAAGATCATTTTTTGAACGACATAAAAATGATTTAAGGTCGCACAACGATTATTTGAATCTCTAAAACTTATTTAAGGACATTCAGTTAACATTTAAGATCATAAAACTGGCATTTAAGGTTACTATCTAGCATCCAATCAAGATCACTTAAGGTTGAGATTTAAGAATACTCAAGGCCATTTAAGTTTATCAACAACAATTCACACTACAGTAATACAACGGTCATTGAAGGTTATTTAATATTATCCAATAGCGTCAATACATCACTTAAGGTCGCTCAAGGTCTTCCAGAAATCATTTAAGGTCATCTAATAGACATTTAATATCAGCTAATAGTCATTAAATATCCAAAAACCGTTAAGTTATCAGACGATCCTTCAAGGTCTCCTAACACATATTTTAGGCCAATTAATATTACTATAGGGCATTGAAAAGAAATATCAGAAACCCTTCCCAGTTATCAGACGATACTTCAAGGTCACCCAACGCATATTAAAGGCTAATTAACATTATTCTTGGGCATTGAGAATAATTAATATGAAAGAGAATTACTTTTTATATATTGAAAGTCATAAAATTTTGTTTTAAAATTATAAACTCATTCAAGGTAATCTTTAAATATGTTAAGAGTACACAACGGTCATTTAAGGCTGTTCAAGGTTATACCGTTGATTGAAATATTTATACTAAAGCATCTAAAAAATAACATAAATTTTTAATACTACTGAAATTGCATTTCAGCAATATTCAAGGTCATAAAACTATGACTTAACTACAGGGTGTCCCGTTAATGCGGGGAAATGGCTGGACCATAGATTCCTGGGGTCAAAATATGACGATTTAACGCAACTTATCTATATCCAAAAATTTAAGGTTAAGCCGGAATTTGGCATCAAAGTTTCAAATTTTTTTTAACAATTAAACGCTTTATTTGATTTGAATGAAATTTATTAGTAATAAGTACCATAATATTATACATCACTTTAGTTATTTTGGCCATTAGTGATTGACAGGAAGTATAAAAAACATTAGTACCACCACTTAAAAACTAAAATATTTTTTTATTGGTGCATCCAATAAAATCCAAAAAAATCTACTTGAAAGGGCATTAGATTTAAAAACTTTTTTGACTCTTATTTGTTTTTGATATCTTGTACGGTTTTTGCACAAAAAAATAAAATATGAATATAGTATACTCATTATGCACTCTTTAATAAGTAAATAAACTTACTCAATTGAATAAAAATTAAATAATATCAATTAATAAAATAAATCAAAACAACATCTAACACTTTTCAAACAATTTTCTTTGCAAAATCCTAATACAAACAAGATATCTGTTTGTTCCAAATATGACTATTTATGAACTATAATAAAGTTAAAAATTAATTGTCAAAAGACACTAAATAATTATTATTATATATAAATTACATTTTTTAAAGAAAGACGGCCACGAAAAACATTTATTTTCGATTTGATGAAAAACTAGATTTTGTTTTTACTAGATAAAAAATATATATTTTATTTTTTGTGGGAAAACCGTAAAAGATATCAAATATTATTAAGAGATGAAAAAGTTTTTAAACTAATTGGTCTTTTAAGTAGTATTTTTTTAGATTTTATTAGATCCACCAATAAAAAAATATTTTAGTTTTTAAGTGGTGGTACTACTGTTTCTTATACTTCTTGTTAACTAATAATAGTCATAATAACTGAAATGATGTATTATATTATGGTAGTTATTAAAAATAAATTTCATTCAAATCAAATAAAGCTTTCAATTGTTATAAACAAAAGATATAAAAATTTTTGAAATTTTGAAGCCAAATTCCGGCTTAACCGTAAATTTTTGGATATAGATAAGTTGCGTTAAATCGTCATATTTTGACCTCAGGAATCTATGGTCCAGCCATTTCCCCGCATTAACGGGACACCCTGTATATATTATTTTTTGAAGTTATTTAATTTCTTCTTTTGAGCTGTCAGTTTCTGGAAACGGAGGTGGCTTACTTTTTGACGGACGTAGTCTTGAAGAAGGTCGAATTCTACTGGGTGGAGATGATGGGCCAATTCGGTGTGTAGGATTTTGATGTATATCATCAGAATATCTCTCCTTAGGAACCACGATCTCACCTCTTCTTTTAGCCATGTTCTTACTGCAATTCTTGATGCTTTAGATGCCGCTATTGTTTTAGATTTTATTGAGCACTGAACGAAGTTTAGTGTGATGTTTTGTTTAAGGCACTGTTGATTGAACCAAGCATTTAGCGAGGCCTGTTGTATCTTCATATGTAATTTTAAGTACTTTTTCGCCTGAACTGCTACACTAGCTTTAACTAATTCTTGAATGTTGTCGGCGTTTACTTGGTGGTACATTTTTGATTAAAAATTAAATAAAACACTTTTAACTTTGTTTTACCACAATAGTTATTTATTCACTGTGACTATAGTTTCGATCATAAACCATCATTCATTATCAACTTTATGTTTGATAATGATCAGTTTATGATCGAAACTATAGTCACAGTGAATAAATAACTATTGTGGTAAAACAAAGTTAAAAGTGTTTTATTTAATTTTTATTTAATTTTGAAGTTATTTAAGTTCATCCAAATAATGACCAAAATAATATCTTTGATGGTAGAGGCGTTTACTTCGTGATACATCTGGAATGATTTGTAAATGAGACACAATAGCTTTATTTGTTAGACAGAAGAAGAAACTAGAAAACCTAAGAGCCCAACAAAGAGTAAGACCATCATCCCCAATCATAGAGTTTCATCCCAGAATTATTAAATATTAATTTTAATGAAAAAGAATTATCGCTTCTAGAATCAGGTCCTAAATTTTCAACCCATATTAATGTTACATCTTTTAAATAACATTTAGTTGTCGAATCAGAAATTGCACTCAAAGATTGTCCAAATTCACATTTCGAAAAATCAATAATCTCTAAAATTATAAAAGAATCACCTTCAGTGTCCAGCTCAGACGACAAAACAATTAAAAATATCAAGCAAAAAGTTAAAAACAACCACCTAATAATCACAAAGGCAGATAAAGGAAACTCTGTAGCAATATTATTGAAAAAAGACTACGAACAAAAAGTTAATCAATTCATCTCATCATCAGATATAACTGAAATCCCCAAAGATCCCACAACTAATTTTATTAAACAAATTAAATCGTTCATTAACAAACCCAACTCCTTATTTCCTAATTCAAGTAAGCACAACTCCTTCCAATGAATCCAATAACTTATACGTCCCTAGTATCATATATTAATTCACCAGGAAAAGAAATCGATTCAATTTTTAGATCCCTAACCAATTTCAAAGATCCCTCCCTACTCCATCAAAAATTCTATAGAACTAACACAAAAACTAACCAACTTAACCATAGATAGATAGACAACTGTAAACTAGTCTCCTTTGATGTCACTAACATGTTTGCCAAAATTCCACCTGAAGATTGCATGAAATTAATAATTGAACATCTAGATACTAACAATGTTAACCTCATAGTAATATCAGACTTTTTAACACCACTTGACACCTTACTAAAACAAAACTATTTCACATATAATTGATGTTTATATTCAGAACGAAGGCAATGGGCTCACCATTGCTAGCAGAAATTTTCATGGAAAATATAACTAAACAAATACTAGAGTCCCCTTTAGGCAAAATATGTAGATGATATCCTTGCATGTTTTAAAGGCACCGATAGGCAAATAAACCAATTTCTAAAATTCCTTAATTCCATCCACCCATCAATAACATTCACATTAGAAACAGAAACTAACCACTCTATTAATTTTCTCGATCTCTCAAAGAACAAACTAAATAACAAACTTAATTTGAATATTTACAGAAAACCCACATATACAGATTCCGTTATTCCTAATCACTCCCGACATCATAAAAAACATAAAGTAGCAAGTTTTAATTCAACGATCCATAGAGCATTTAACTTATCCTTAAGCCCACAATCCCTACACACTGAAATCAACACAATTAAACAAATAACAGTAAATAATGGATACAAAAAAGAACTAATTAATGAACTTCTACATAAATTTGAAATAAAACGACTACAAAAATATTTTTATGTAAAACAGGTATTAACCGATACACAGAATTTTAAATCAATTACCTTCTTTGGCAATGTGAGTTTTAAAATTAAAAATGTCCTCAAAAGATGTAACATTAATATCAGTTTTAAACGATACACCAAACTTTGCAATTTAATTTTCAACGGTAAAACCCAGATTGAAAACATAAACAAATCTGGGGTTTACAAGTTAACTAAGGTCATTTAGTTGATAATAATGATTATTATTATTATTATTATCTAATACTCATTCAAGATCGTTTGAAGTCCTACGAGAGCCGTTCAAGATTTAATATCACTCAAGATCATTTAAGGGTAGTTCAAGGTCATTTAAGATCATAGAACAGAAATTCAACGGTAATTCAAGGTTATGTAAGATTACCCAACAACCTCAGCAGATCATTTAAGGTTGTTCAAGATTATACAAAGATTATTTAAGGACATCTAATAGACATATAATATCAACTAAGTTGAGTTATTTAAGGTTATTTAATATTATAATAGGATATTCACATGAAATAATATAAAAGAGATTTACTTTTTTATAAAAAATAAATCATTTTAAAGTTTTAAATCTCATTCATGGTCATCCTAGTATCTTTTTAGGCTACACAACAGTCATTTCAGGTCATCCAAATGATAACCAAAGTAAATTTATTTAAAGTGGTCCTGGGATCATTACAGATCGTCAAACTGTCATTCAAGATCATTTAAGGTCGTCCGAAAATTACACTGCGGCAATTTTAGTCCCTCTAAATTATTAAAGATATTTAATAAGGTCATCTAATAGACATATAATATCAACTAATAGACATTCAAAATAAAAAAACCTTCAGAGTTATAAGACGATCATTCAAGGTCACCCAGCGGTTAACGGTTATTTAATATTATACTAGAATATTCAAAAGAAATAATATTTAATAGATTTACTGTTTAATAAAAAAATAAATCATTTCAAAGTTTTAAAACTCATTCATGGTCATCATAATATCTCTTTAGCTAAACAACAGTCATTTAAGGTCATCCAAATGATGACCAAAATTAAATTATTTAAGGTCATTCTGGGATCATTAAAAATCGTCAAACTGTCATTCAAGATCATTTAAGGTCGTCCGAAAATTACACAGCGGTAATTTTAGTCCCTCTAAATTATTAAAGATATTTAAAAAAGTCATCTAATAGACGTATAATATCAAGACATTCAATATAAAAAAATCTTTCAGAATTATAAGACGATCCTTCAAGGTCGCCCAGCGGTGAAAGGTTATTTAATATTATACTAGAATATTCAAAAGAAATAATATTAAATAGGTTTACTTTTTATTCAAAAATAAATCATTTTAAAGTTTTAAATCTCATTCATGGTCATCCTAGTATCTTTTTAGGCTGCACAACAGACATTTAAGGTCACATCCAAATGATAACCAAAGTAAATTTATTTAAGGTCATCCTGGGATCATTAAAGATCACCAAACTGTCATTCCAGATCATTTAAGGTCGTCTAAAAATTACAAAGGGGTAATTTTAGTCCCTCAAAATTATTAAAGATTTTTAAGGTAATAAAACATTTAGGGTTATTATCCAACAGTCATTCTAACTCATTTTAGGTCATCCAATGGCTATTCAAGATTTCTCACCTTTAAATACAGGCCAATTTAAGGGTATTGGACTTCACTTTCTGGCGAGTTTCATTTTGTATTTATTTTAATATTACGTGTCATAATATCTATTTAGCTAAACAACAGTCATTTAAGGTCAAAACCAAAATTAAATTATTTAAGGTCATTCTGGGATCATTAAAAATCGTCAAACTGTCATTTAAGATCATTTAAGGTCGTTCGAAAATTACACAGCGGTAATTTTAGTCCCTCTAAATTATTAAAGATATTTAATAAGGTCATCTAATAGACATATAATATCAACTAATAGACATTCAATATAAACAAATCTATCAGAATTATGAGATCGTTCAAGGTCACCCAGCGGTGAAAGGTTATTTAATATTATACTAGACTATTCAAAAGAAATAATATTAAATAGATTTACTTTTTATTATAAATCATTTTAAAGTTTTAAATCTCATTTATGGTCATCCTAGTATCTTTTTAGGCTACACAACAGTCATTTAAGGTCACACCAAGTGATAACCAAAGTAAATTTATTTAAGATCATCCTGGGATCATTAAAGATCACCAAACTGTCATTCAAGATCATTTAAGGTCGTCCAAAAATTACACAGCGGTAATTTTAGTCCCTCAAAATTATTAAAGATATTTAAGGTAATAAAATAGACATTTAGGGTTATTATCCAATTCTAAATAATTTTAGGTCATTCAATGGCTATTCAAGATTTCTCACCTTTAAATACAGGCCAATTTAAGGGGATTGGACTTCACTTTCTGGCGAGTTTTATTTTGTATTTATTTTAATATTACGTGTATTCGTGGTGAATGCATTCGTATAATTAATATTATTTCATGATTTACTTCTAGCGAAATCAATTGATCTCTTAATTTGTTTGAAGCAGGTATCTTGAATGGATTTTCTGTATCTAAAGCAAAAATCGTGTTTTATTGTCTCATTTGATGGATGGCTTTTATATGGATCGCTTATTAAATGAAGTGAGTAGTAGTGTTTGGTCATCGACCACGTGGTCCTTTCTCCGTGGAAATTATTTGTTATTTATTATGTATTTGTGTATATGTAAATGATCTTAGTTTAAAGGATCACTGCGTCACTTTAAAGCGGCATTAATTTTATCAGAATGGCGAATGCCACCGGTCACCCATCCAATTGCTCACCAGAACTAATGCTGCACTCTCGCTATCACCAGTTCTGCTGCAACCGTATATGTCCACCACCGGCGTTTAAAAATAAATTCATTTAAAGGTAGTGATTTACACTTACTTTTTAGTTGCCCGTCAAGCCATTTAATTTGTTGTTACTCGTAGAGGGTGTAAGGGGTATAGGTTAATAAAAAACCAGCCCAACTAACAACAAACCAGGCTCTGTCTACCAAGTGACGGTTGGTACAAACAGTCCCTTTTTCTGGTCAACAGCTTCGAGTGGAAGAACTAGAAAGAGGAAATGCATCTTCTAGTCTTTGAAACAAGAAATTGTTTCTCAAAGCGGACGAACCAAACATAATCAACGGCGAGGAAATGCAGAAGGCAACAAGAAACAAATGCATTAAAGTAGTTCCAAAAATCAGGCTCAAAATGAAACTAGTAAAAAGAAGATCAGAAAATAAACAAATTGACACTACTAAGCTGAGGGATACAAAAATTCACTAAAATAATGAAACAGACATTATAAAATAAAATTCAAAAAGAAGTTCTACGACCAATAAGATACAAATCGAAACAATGGATTACAGATTTTAGACTTAAAGGATAAAATATAAAGTGATATCTATTTGCAGTAATACTTTATTGACCAAAGAGCTAGATACTGATACAAGAACACATAGACAAATTATAGTCGTTCGAAATTCTTTTTCGCATATCCTGAACACAGAGGGAAACAAACGTGAAAGTATTACAAGAAAAGAGTAAAGAATACAATGTAATTAACAACATAAAGAGAAGAAAGCTACAATAAAAAAGGCAGAAATATGAGACGCTCAGAGTGATAATGCAGGGTAAAATAAAGGGAAAAATGAACATTGTTAGTAGGAGAATTTCGTGGGTGCGGAATTTGAGGAATTAGTTTAAATTCAGTTCCATAGATCTTTGCTCCGCAGCAGTAAATAAGGTGAAAATAGTAATGATGATATCCAACCTCTGGTAGGAGACGGCACCAGAAGAAGAAAGAAGAAGATGGTGTTAGTTTTTTGTCAGAAAAACACAAATGTACATTATTTATACTAATAAATAATGTACATTTATTTAATATAGTTAATTCCATTTATTATTAAGGATGAATTTCCAATCTAGTTCAACTATGTTATTATAAAAATTAAAAAAAAACTTGTTACCAAAGAAAATTAATAAAAAGAATAATCGTAAATAAATCTATAATTTTATATAAATGACAATTATAAATTAGTACTGTTATTAATTTTGTCATCTTTTACTTTAAGTGAGAATATTATTCAAAAAATACATGGAATAGTAAGATTATTTTTGTTTAATTATTATATACTAAATTGTAATTTTTTTTTCAATTATGATGATGAAATATTAAGCACATATAAACTCAAATGTACCGTATTACTTCTCTGATTTGTGTAAAAATACTCTATTTAATACAAATAAATATATTTACTGACTGATTTAGCGATTTATAAAAAAAATATTGATTATTCAAAATAAGTAGAGGCTTTATATATTCAAATATCATTTCTAGAGCTAAAACTTTCAATAGTACACTTCTAAAACACACATTAGATGCAAATATTATTTGCCATATAGTACTTATTATAAAACAATAGACAATTTGCTTTCTATGAGCGATAAAGTAAATTATAATATGAACAATTAAAATATTTATCAGCGCTTACATCAAAATTTCGACAAAGAAATGTGGCGCACAAGTCATTAATTTTACCTACCATATAAATTACATGTTCTTAATTGTACGAGTAAAATAAACGCCAATTTCAAATTGAAAACCTTGAGGACTTTCGTTCAAAAGCTTTACGAGTTGAAGTGGTGATTAATTAATTCAATAGCAATTACCGCGCCCCTATCGTGGTGTGTGTATGTTTCCGTTGGAGCGCAATGAGAAATAAAAATATACCCTCCGTCCCTGCCTCCCCCATCAAACGGACGGGCAATTATGAAACATATCGTACCCGTATCTGCACCGTAGGCATTATGGTTCACCCGGTATATATTATTTAGGGTGTGATAAGTCCCCCACGTAGTTGAAAAAGAGATCGGTAACCGCATCCGAGCATATGTCATGTGCTATTAGCTGCATTAGCTGTTACCATTCATGACCACTTGAGAAAATCGTTGGATTCAAATCTAAATCAGGCAGCGACTCGAGGGGCCCCGGACTCTCGTGTTTTTCTGTTGGCACTCTTTGTTAGCCGAGGCGTATTAATTTTTTTACGCCCAATTAGACACGTTTATTTACTGTTACTAGTTCGGTCCTGATGGTGTTGATTTTTCTACTTTGTACTCATATGTACCAACCACACTTTACTAAACAATCAAAAGGAAATGTGAAAAAAAAATGGTTACCTCATAATGAAATACTCTGTTATGCCTAATGTATTTGAAGAGAAAAATATTTAGTTAAAATTTCGTCACTACAATATAGTAATCTACAAGGTCATTGATTAACTATTAATTTCTGATTGATTATAAATTAAAAATAAAATTATTTATTTATTAAAATTTTACATTTTCTACAAAAAGCAGTAAAATATACTTAAATTTATTAAAGGATAACTGATAGTTGATTCAAATCAAATATTTTGTTTAAAATATGCTAAGGAACACTTCCATTTAAAACATTTTAAAATTTACTTAAAAAAAACAAAAAAAATTAGAAATTATGTTTATATAAAAATTGAGATTAAATTTCAAACAATTTTTGTTACGATTTTACATAATTTAGTTGGGGTTCAAGGTTATACAAAGATTATGTGTAACCTTAAATAGACATATAATATCAACTAATAAATATTCAATATCCAAAAACCCTTCAATTATTTTTTGAAAATGTTTATTTTACCAAGGTATCTAAAACATGATTAAATTTGTGTTTAATCAAATTGCCTTTAAATATGATTTAAACCTTTTATTAGTGTTTTCATTCTTTAGTCCGTCGTAGCCTAATGCAATAACTTTCATTATAATTAATGTTTGCAGTATTTAAATTATCATGCTTTATTTACAATTTACAACTATAATATTATATGTAAAGGAAACCTTAATAAATGGCACTTTGGTAATGGAAATATCTTAAAGAAAACCTGTCTTTTCCCTTTGTCCTCACCTCGAGATTGGCGAAACTGCTATACTGGGTACTAATAATAAAAATTATAGTAGACAATAAAACAGTTATCTTGGGAGGCGTGTACCACTCTTCAAGTAGTAGTGACATTATCTTTATTGATTTTCTTAAACAATACCTACTAGAGATTACTGAAAAATTCAGACACGATATTATAATAATGGGTGATTTTAATATCAATTACTTAAATAAAGAATATACATACAGTAAACAGTTGAAACAAGCATTAGAAGATACAGGAATTAAACAGTGTATAAATGAATGGACACACATGTCTCCAAATGGAAGTCAGTCATTAATAGACCTAGTCATAACTAATTTTAATTGTAAGTGTAATGTTTTAAGATCGCCAGTATTTAATAGCCATTCACTGATACGGGTGGAATTGGATATTAAAAAATTACAATATAAGCATACCAAAATAATTAGGCAAAAGTTAGTAGATGTTAATTTATATATAGAGAGAGTACAAAATATTAAGTCAATTATAGGAATTGTGATATAGATGTAAAATATAATAATTTTAATGAACAGTTCCAAGCTATATTGAACGAATTGAGACCCATTATAGTTATTTAAGGTACAAGTGTAAAAAGTGATGCTTTATTGCACGAACTGGCGTTTAAAAACACGAGCGAGGAACGAGCGAGTTTTTTTAAAGACAGGAGTGCAATAAAGAAACTTTTTACACGTGTGCCTTACAAAATTTTATCTTCGATCGTAAAGGATTTCAAAGAATATATTCTTATGAGTAATATTTTAATGTCATTTCAATAATTCAATTAATGAAATCATATTTTACCCGCAGTGCACTAATGAAAGCGTTACTTAGCAACCAGTAAACAAGTTGTACAAATGTCGGCCGCAATTATTATTTATGGAAAAAATGTTCGCTTTATTGTAATCGCTTCGACTCGCATTAAATGAAATCTTCAGAGTTCTTAAATCTGCCATTTGGTTTGTATTATATATTTTATTTATAGTTTATTAGTTATTTGTATCAATTAATAAAAAATTAAGTTTTTCGTCGAAATATATTCATCTGTCAAATTTGACAATTCTGTGCAATAAAAACAGTTTGACATTACCGTGCAATAAAAACGTAAAAAAGCACTAGTGCTTTAAAAAGCCACTTTTACAATGAAAAATGATGCAAAAAGCGTCTACTTTCTGTACGATCGTAGATAAAAGAAATTACTTTTAGGAATAAATCTAATCCGTGGTTTGGACAAAATATCCAAATCCAAATTAGAAATAGAAATGACTTGTACAAAACATTTTGTATCACCAGAAGAGAAGAAGATTGGAAAGAATATAAAAATGCACGTAATAGAGTAGTAGATGCAATACGAAATGAAAAGACAAAATATTTTGAGAAATGTGTAGACTCCAACAAAAAACAATGTGGAAAACACAGAAGGCTGTAATATCAAGTGAGAAAGGGAATAGTTATAATGACATAGAATATAATGGAGTAACATATACGGATAAATGTATAATATGTGATAAATTCAATGAGTATTTTATCAATAGTATAATAGATATAATTAGTTCAATTCCAAAAAATAGCAATAAACTTCAACCTGTGATAATAAATAACTACATGACCGATTTTAAAACTATAAGTGAGAGTGAACTTGAAAAAGTAATATTAAATTTACCAAATAAATCAAGCCCTAACAACATAACTGCAGAAATGATTAAAATTAGCTTACCACATTCAATCCCGTACCTTATTAATATAATTAATGTCTCATTAGAAACAGGAATAGTGCCAAAAAAACTTAAGTGTAATACAATAGTACCCATTAAAAAGGTTCCAACTAGCAATAAAGCTGAGGACTACGACCAATAAATACAGTGCCAACAATTACAAAAATACTAGAAAGGGTAGTATATGAACAGCTACTTCATCACATTGTGCAGGAAAATATAATTACAGAGTATCAATCAGGTTTCAGGCAGGGATATAACTGTGAAAGTGCATTACAATATCTGGTTAGTGAGTGGAAAGAACATCTAGATGAGGGAAAAATGACTAGTGTTGTATTTCTTGATTTCAAAAGGGCATTTGAAACAGTGAACAGAGACATCTTAATAGCAAAATTGAGGATATATGGTTTAACGGGAACAGTAATAAATTGGTTTTGTAGTTATTTGACAGAAAGAGTACAAAATGTAAAAATTGAAGACAGTATGTCCAATACTTTACCAATTGATACTGGAGTTCCACAAGGAAGTATTTTGGGACCTCTGCTTTTTGTATTGTAGGTGAATGATATCGGTAAATGTCTACAACATTGCAAATATCATCTGTTTGCGGACGATACGATTATATACATGACATCGAATAATATACAGGAAAACACTAATGCAATTAATTCAGACCTTAACAATATAAAAAACTGGTTAGAAGGTAATACACTAAAAATAAATACAAATAAAACGAAGGCTATATTAATTACTAATAAGAAAATATCTAATATAAAAGATTTTGCCATTAAATTCAATAGTACAACAATAGATTATGTAAATTCTATAAAATACTTGGGAGTAATTGTAGATAATAAACTAACATTTTCGGAACATATAGATTACACATGCAAGAAAATAGCAAAAAAATTAGGCGTATTAAAACGATGCAGTTATTATACATCGCAGCATACAAAGCAAACAATATATAACACCATAATATTACCACATTTCCATTTCTCGGGAACAATTCTATACTTAGCAAACAACAGTAACTTAAAAAGATTACAAGTTTTGCAGAACTCAGGGATGCGGACAATATTAAAATGTGATAAATACACAAGCATTAATTATATGATTGGAAGGTTAAATTGGTTGAATGTTGAGCAATTAATTAAATTTAAAGCACTTGTATTTATACACAAAATTTGTAAAGGTCTGATGCCTTCATACTATCAAAATTGCATTACTAATAATACAGATATACATTCGCACAATACACGAAGTAGAGGAAACATATATCTTGGGCACAAAAATACAAAACATGGTCAAAATACGTTATTCTACAGGGCAGCTATAGAATATAACAAACTCCCTAAACATATTAAAGATCAAGAAAATATAAAAAAATTCAAACTTTTATTACGAGAGTACATAATAAGCGTGTAGGAGTACGTAAGACTTGTCTTGTGATTATTTAGTTTTCTATTAAAGAGTTTAAGAATTATACTTTTATAGTTGTTTTGTTTTGTCATATATTTTTATATTTAAGATACTATATTTTTATTTTGTTAGCATAAGTGTGGCATATTTTGTATTTTTAAGATTAAGTGATATATTATAAGTTAATAACATAAGACATTTCATATATATATATATATATATATATATATATATATATATATATATATATTTGTTATGAATTTTATAACTATATGTTATATAGCAACAGTGCTAAATAAAGTTTATTTATTATTATTATTAGCGTTGGATCCCATCTCGGACTATAGGCATTAAAGGATAGTTTGTTTTCTTCTTTATTTTGTTGAGTTGTCTATTTCATATTTTTTGTTTGTTTACGATTAGGTTTCTAAGTTTTAGTTAAGGCATGTGAAAATTGAGATATCTTGTATTTTTCTGTTCAGAGGTTTGATTTCCTTCTTGTTTTGTATTCATGGGTGTATTTATTAATTAAACTATTTTTCATTTGGAGGATCAACAGCATGTTACTTAGCTTCATAATATTCTCAATATTACTAATGAAGGTTTAAATTAAATTACACTTGGTTTGTTTCACAATTTTTCTATATTTACTCGACTAGTTTCGCTTTTTAAGGCATTATCAAGAGTGATATCCCAATATTTAGTTCTTGTGTTTGTTTATATACTTCTGTTGGTTTGGTTCTTTTATCTAATGTTTGTAGAATTTTAAATACTTTGTTTTTTTGTATTTGTAGTTTAGAAATATTCTTTTGGATTATGTCATCCCATATATTGTTTAAATATCTATTTTGTTATGTGAAGAGTGCATTATATATTTGTTTCCTTGATGTTTCTAGAATATAGTTCCTTATTTTTGCCAGTGCTCATATTGTCTTAGAATTGCTTTTTCTAAGTCGATTTATGTGTTCGTCAAATTTAAGGTTTTCTTGCATTGTTAGTCTTAAGTTAGTCTAACCTCCTTTATTTGTTTTATATTTGTTCCTATTATGTTGATTGTTAGTTTTGTTGATTGTTTCTTGTCGCTAAATATTATGAATTATGTTTTGGTTTCATTTATTTTAAGAAAATTATTATGGTATCAGGTTTGTAGTTGTTTTATATCTGCATCGATGTTTGCTTGTATGTGCTTCAGGGTGTTTCCTGTCTATACTATGCAGGTTTTGTTCTAGTAGGTCATTCGTGTATATCAGATATAGTATAGGTTGTAGGAGAAAGATCGAAAGAAATCGAATGGAGGAAGCAAGGAACAAGAGCCGACCAACCACAAACAGTAAAAGGATATCACAAACAATAATTGGAAATAGTTTCAATATATGAATACTTGGGTACCATTATAAAAAAATAACGGAAACATTTTTCTAGAACTGGCAAATAGAGCAAAAAATCCGACAAACACATGATTCACTTTTTGCAGTATTAGGAAAGTTTGAAATTAGTCAACAAACAAATGTGAGAATATATAATACAATAGTAGTACCGAAAATACTGTACGCAAGTGAAAATTGGATAATACAGAAGAAACATAACAGCAAAATAAATACAATTGAGATGAAACAAAATGGGAAAGACCTACCAACGGGGAAATCAGACAATCAATTAAGCAGGAATCGATAATAAGAAAAATAATAATGATGCAATTAAAAAAAAGGAATAGAGGAAGACCTAATAAAAATTGGTTATAGCAGAGGCAGGGAAAACAAGAGGGAAAACAACGGAGGAGATGAAAATGGTGGCTAGAAATAGATAAGGATGGAAAAGATGGGTGAATGAAAACTCATAAACCCAAATCCGACGTTTGAAAAGGTAAATTGAAGGACAGAAAGAAAGAATGCAAGTACGTGTTTTTCCTTTTTGTATGTAGTATTCTTCCTTTATTATCTCAATTGTAGGATTTCGTATATGTTTTTTTTTACATTTTATTTCTTTGTTTTATTTGTTCTACTATTTGATTATTAATCCATAGATTTTCCTCGGTTCTTTTTTTTATTTTGGTTAGTCTTTATTATATCTTGCAGTTTTGGTGATAGTTGTTCAAATTTTTTTATCGTATTTGTATGTATATTTTGAATTTAATTTGTTATTCGTGAATGATTTATTTTATTTACTTCATAAAATTAGTATATCGGTTTCGATTTTTTAATTCTTTTACTTTTAATATCATTGTGGTCTGCTATACTTGATTGTTTATCTTCTACGATATTTGTGTTATTGGCAATAACATGGCCTAATATGAAATTATTACCATATATATTTAGCCTTGTGAATGCTTTTTTTTGTTTTGTTTATTATTCTGCAATTGTTTTCTATTAATATATTTTTGTGTTCCTTTGCTAAGTTATTGTTCTCTAATAGGTTGATATTTATGTCTCCTGTTATACTATGAGGTTTTCTTAATTATTAGTTAGTCAATTATTAGTTAATGTTTATTTTGTCCAACATACTAACAAAACGATTCTAATATTATGCATAATAATAATTTACAGTAATTTTGATCATATTTGGAAAGGCTTGAATTCATAAAATATGTTTTCTTCCATTCTTACCCTGTATTCTTCTGGTATTAGTTATTCCATGAAGACTTTCTTGATAACGATTCATCAAACTATTTGCCCCAAAATGGGATATTTATTTGACACTACGTGTTTTAATACCGATTTTAGTTTAATTGAGGTTATCTGTTGTGGTTTGTATATTAACCATTTTATTTTTTTTAATTTGAAAAAATATGAGCGCTACTAGCAAAAATAAAACTTAAGGATTAAAATTTGAAATTATAGAATACACGTCAATTTTTAATGAACAAATTTATATTCAGAAAATGCGCAGGTTCAAGAGAAATTGATTTTAAAAACTTTAATAATTTAATATTTATTTATTTATCTCCATATTAGTTCAAATACACAATTATAACCCACCGCTAAATGAATACGTCAAAAATGAAAGGGAATCATAATACTAATTAAAGTATTCCGAAATTAAATAAGGACATGAAAGATGCACTTGGATCGTCCATACCCGAAATATAAAAAACAACCATTGTATAAAACGGCATTTAATTTAACTTTAGAAATTTGCCTTATAGATTATTATAAATGTTATAGTATCATGTAATCGTTTTAACAATCGTAGTTGTGTAGTACAATGTATCTGATGTACAAAAGTGATAAGAATAATTTGTCCATTTTAAATTGCTATCGGTTACCATTCCTAAAAATTTCATTTATTTTAAACACGATATGTTTCTGACTTAATTTTGTTTGTTTGAGGTTTGTTATTGTTGCGCATATAATTAGTTTGTTTATATTCATCTAGTTGTGCATTGTGTTAAATCCACTTGCCAATTTATCGGCATTCCAGTAGGATATTGGTAACTTCAGTTAAAATGTTAAAATCTAGACATCTAAAAAAGTTTATGACAATACAAATATATACAGTTTCCAATCTACTACAATCTCTAATCTAAAAACCATTTTAAACTTACACATACAAGTGACTCAAAAATGTTTACAAAATTATTCGTATTTATAAAAACAAAATAAATAATTCAATATTTTTGTAGAAATATATTTTCAACTTTAATACATCACTATAGATATATCATACACTTTCCAAATATTAAAAAATATATAAATTAAAAATATACTTTACTAAATATCAAGATTTCTCTATCAATGTTAAGTTGTTTTAATTATTGTCATCTTAAAGTGCCCACTTTGAAGGCAAAACTATAGACTTATGTAGAATCATTTTATAAATCTCATCCTGAAATGTTCCTTCCCTTATTATGTTTATCTTAAACAAAAAACACCATCTGATTTTGTTATATAAAATCTCAAATGTTAATGTCTAGTAAATTAAAGAAACGTTCGTCAATATTCGTATAAATAAAGAAAGCCAAAAACTGTAATGTAGCAGTGAATCTACTTCAACCTCTAATCTAAAGAAACATCAATATGTGGCTCAAAAAATGCTACAAAATCATTCGTATTTATAACAGCACAATAGATAACTCAAATACCTTTTAAGCAAATCCATTATTAATCTTAATATCTATGTGTATATCCATTATACATAGATAAAAATTGCAAATTTAGATTTCTTTCATTTCAATTTTATTATCCTTATATCATTTTAAACAACTCACTTTATCGATAAACTTCATCCTTAAATATTCCTTCCTATATTATGTTTATCCTTAGGTCTATATACCATATCATTTTCTTTTTTCAAAGAACAAGAGCGTTAATAGGATTTATAAGTTGTTCACCTCTATTTTATAAAATACCAAAGTATGTTAAGATCTAGTTATCTAAAAAAAAACGTGCGTGTATATCCAGAACATCGATAAACATATAGAAAGCTAAAACTCTGAGGTAGTTTTGAATCTACTTAAACCTCTAATCTATAGGAACATAAAGACATAAACCTTAAAAATATTAATGGCCCAAAATATGTTACAAAATTATTCCTACTTATAAAAACATTATAGATACTTAAAATATTTTGTGTAAATCAAAAACGACACAGAACCAGAATGTTAACAAAACTCTTACGACTTTTACTTCTGTTATAAAAAACTGGTACTGCTAAAATCACTGAAATAGCAATCTTGATAATATTATTATAATAGCTTTAAGGTTAATTTTTAAAATAGCCATTAAAATTAATTCTCAAAACTTAATAACAAATAACATTGGGAGCCAATATTTCATTTTATAACAATGTAAAATATACGAGGATGAATCATATACAGATCGGCATTTACTTAAAAAATTATGTATGTATTATTGTAAAAAAAAATGTACACATTTTTCCCAACGAAGCAGAAGTTTGTTGGTGCTATTATTGAAAAATGTAGTCGTTCGTGTCTTCGACCAATTTCTCACAAAAGATTCAACATCTTGATCACTGTGAAAACAGCGTACTCCCAATTTCTCTATTTTATCTCGGGTCAAAGCAGCTGTGTTTATCCGAGCGTTGCCATACAGGAGAATCAAAATTCGGCATGCTTCGTTTTTTTCTGTCGATAAGCCAGTTTGGCTGGCAATAATATTCAGCATTAACAAAATTGGCTTATCGACTATACTTCGTCTTTTTTATCCTAAAAAAAAAATAGAAAGCATTTTTTCACAGACAGACGGGTTTTGGATTTTCGAGGTGGAGCTTCTCCAGGTTGTCCCCTTTTCATGCTTGCTTGTATACATTCTGGGGTATAATGATGCGCCCACGTCTCATCATAAGTGACAATATGGCTTAAAAAATCATCATCTCCGGCTTGATATTGCGCCAAAAGCCTTTTGCAGACAAGAAAACGGTTCGCTTTGTCAGTAGGCGAGAAACCCACCTTACTGACAATTTTCGGTAACCCAACTCATTGGAAATGACTCTTTGAGCAATCCCGTACGATATTCCTATCTGTGCAGCACTTTCATATACTACAAGTCGCTGGTCAGTTTCAATCAGCTCACGGATAGCACGTGATATCGCCTCAGTAATGCTTGTTCGCGGTCGGCGTGTATGACTCTACCATTGTGCGGCCACTTAAATTTTTGTATGCCATTGGTATACTTGATTTTTCGAAAGCGTATTATCAGCGAACTGTCTAGTCAGTCGACGAAAAATTTAGGAAAGTTTTACGCCTTCCCGCGCCAAAAATTTAATGATGATGCGTTGCTTAACTATCTTATAGTTCTTGTTCTCAGACATTTTGTATATTTTTACCGCTGTTCTGATAGAAATGCTACTTTAAGTTTTATGTATATTGTCCTAGAAGTTATTTTAGTTTTGATTTCCACGATGTGTTTATGGTTATGCACAAATACTTAAAGGAAACTGAAGGAGGAATGGAAGTTTGGGAAATTTAAAAGGAGAATTATTGGTGCTACAATATGATATTAGGACTTTTGATTTGTTGGTATTTATTTTAATGCGCCATTTAGCAAACCAACCTTGAACGGAGACAATAAGTCCTTGCAGAAAATTGAGGGTTTTTTGATAATTTAGACGCATGTGTAATAAGGGCTATCATCTGCAAATCGCAGGAGATATTTAGAAGGGTTCAAGTAGTTCAATCAAAAGCTGGACATCCAGAACTAAAACTGCATAAGCTCTACATTCAAGGTGAAGAGTCTGTATATTGAATGTTAGGACAGTGAGTGGAATAGAAGTTGATCATCGGGGAAGAAAACTAAATTGATATTTGGAGATGTGGTTAGAAATCAAATAAGGTATTTTGTGTATTGAATAAAACATTCACTATGTTTTTTACCAGAATTACGTATTGTAATTTATATTAATAATAATTTACACTATTTAAATTTCGTCTTTTAGCAGTCATTTTCAAATTAAACTTGTTGGCGGTAATCCATAATATAGGATTATCATGTAGTAACGGTCGCAACCATTATCAAGAAAGGATATTTTTTTGAGAAGGGATTCAAAGATTGTTTCAATAACAGAAGTGTGGTGAGACGATAGCCGGTTAGTAAAGTAGAGGGTTTGGGGATACAAAATATAATTCCTATTTTCTACACTTCCGGGAAGTATTGTTTTTTTATAAAGAAAATTATTTAATTATTTAGTATGCAGTCGTGTATGTGGAATGAAAATGATTTTACACAAAAAGATTTATTTATAAATTACTGAATATATTATTATCTATAATTATTTTTTGACGGTAAACTTTGTTATGTATGCACTTATTAAAAAATGTAGTAATAAAAGGAAATATAAAAACGACAAAAAACATTTAATAACTAGATGGTAAAATTTACCACACCTAATGATACATTTGCCTTCTAAATTAAAATCTGTTTTCTCGTTTCATTTTTGTATTCTCCTCTGAAATGTTTTTTTATTCGTTTAATTAAATTATGCTGATTTGAATCAATACTGCGAGGACTTATCAAAACTGCTTAGAATATATCCTAAACCAGAAGATATGCTTATACTGAAATACGATTGACCTCAATCACAGAATAAAGTCTACTTTGACTATAAGGAAGTCCTATAATGTTAGGGTACCGAATTAAAAGTCGCAAACTATTAATACAAGTGCTAAAAACTTGAGTGCATTGTTCACATTTTACAGTAGGTTACGGATACGGATATGGATCAAACGGTGTCAGCCCCGTCCGATAAGGCTTTGAATAATTCGGGGGTGAGAGCACCATCAAAGATCTTAACCTGGTTCTCTGTGAGTTTCTCCAGGAGGTTTTTTCGGTCAATTGTTTCTTTTTGGAGGTGCCTGTTAACAGCCTCCTTGTAGCTGAGTCTTGAGGTTGATGGGCAATTACCTCTACTTACCCTTTTCCTAGGGTTCAGCTCCATTGCTTGGCTGGTACTGGTAGAAGATCTTGGCTTTCAACCAGCCTGTGTGTATTCTTTTAGCTTCAGCTCCGCTAATCCTTTGCCGAGATTTTGGAGCTGTGGAAGAGGAACCCTCTTCAATCTCGTCAGTTTTTTTGCCGTGTGTACGAAGGCCATCCAGGTTACATGTAAAAACGTCCCCACCCAATATGAAGCCTCAAACGGGAGGGTACACCACAAACTAGTGTATTGCGCCAGGGATGCTGGTGAGATATAGACCAGGGGTAAAACGGAGCACAAGAAACAGTGACACATCCTAAAAATACCCTCTAAATATTTGTTTCTTTGTGATTTTAAGTTTAACCTTTCAATTTGAGATATAAAAAATATAATTATGCAGAAAACATTAAGGTCTCTAGATTTACGGATAATTTTTTTATGCGGTCTCCGTGGTCCTTTTGTGCGCCTCTGGCTGTTTTACTCCTTTTGAACTCCTGTATCTTCTAAGAAGTCCAAGAGTTTCTGCCAGGGATATTCCTTAGCTGTTCTACATGAAGCATGGGCTTCCCGAGTTTCGCCTTGCGTTCTTGTTTGTATGCTTCGCAAGTGCACAGTAGGTGTTGGGGAGTTTCCTCTTCTTCCAGACACCCAGGGCATAGGGGCTTTTCTCAATGCCCATCCTATGTTTGTGCTTGTTCAGGTCACAGTGCCTAGTGACTAGTCCTGTGATTTTTCTTAGTTTCAATCTGCTCAGTCTAGACAGCTTCAGCATGCTGTCAGGTACCGGACCATCTAGGAAGAGTCTCGTGTGCCTCATTCCATTTTAGTTTTGCCATGCCTTTTTGCGCTCCTCTGCTAACTCGCGTCGGATTATTTCCTTTTCGTTTTCACGGATACCAGGGAATTACAAAACTCTATAGTAAATTTGCATTTATTTATTATATGTTATTATAATTAATTGATATTAATTGTTTAACATAAGTATATAAAGTTTATTTTTTAAATATACTAGACCAATATTATTCAATATTAACAAGCAGAAATATTTATTACATACTTAGTTTATATGATATTTTTCAAGAATAATTAAATTATATTCTTTTGGTTTCGAATAAAAAATAGCTTTTTCAATAAAAACAATAACAACATGTTTGTAGTTTGTAGAGTTATACGATAGATAATAAACGACTCTGAAATCTTCTATTGAGGCAGGATAACCTAAAACTTCAGTTAAAAAGTGATTCGTTTTTATGTATTTTTTGTCGAAACATAATTTTTTAACACTCTTGCCACAGAGGCAGGTTTTAGTTACAATTTTTTTAATAGAGCAAAAATAACGAACTACTGCTTATATGATAAAAAAGGACAAGGGGCTTTAATAACTTCTTAGAAGACGTAATAATATTTTGCCTCAGTTTAATAGTTGAAAGTGAGCAATATATTTATAATTGAATTATTGTTACATATCAACAACAGTCACGGGCCGGTTTCTATATATTTTGGACCTCATCAGCCTAACAGAGTTGATAGTTATAATTGTCGCTGTTATCCAACCAATAGATGGCACTTTAATGTTTTCTTTCTTGATATATAATATTTCCAACTTAATAATTCGAGTTGGTTAATTTAACGAACGAATAAAAAGGATTATTTTTACAAGCCTTGCGTTTATAGATAGAATTCAAACTGTAATGTTATATATAGGTAAGGAAGAATTGAAAGAAAACGATGATTTGATTGAAGTCAATAAGCGTTAATTCGTTGAAATGGAGAATCTTCAGGTTTTCAAAATTATTGACAATAAGGCGATGATTAAAGTGAATTAGTTGTATGTTACAATCTAGCTAAATCAGATCATCAACATTAACATAACAAAATAGTGGAATGATTCCTCTAAAAAACACAACGGACATAAACAATCAATTCACAAACACTCTTGAAAACTATCACAATAACTTTAATATTGATGTGAAGATGAATATAAAGAATATGTGAATTAAATAAAACCATAAATCATGTTAAAAAATAAGATAAAAATCAATTTTCTTTTTAGCACCTTTAAAAATTTATTTGACATATGTGCAGAAGATAAAATCTCTTTGTAACGGTTAAAAATATAAGTAGAACTGTTATATTAATAAATAGTTATTTAATAGAGTCACTAATGTAAAGTATCAAGTTTTTGTAAATTTGTTTTTTTAGTTCATTATTATGTATAGTAATATAACAATAAAATGAATGAGCATTCCTGAAAAATGTTCTCGGAACTCAAATAGTCAATAAAATATCGGAGGAAGATATTATTGTTGATTATAAAACATAAATTAAATTTAGATTTTTTATTAACACGTTAGATACGAAGGAAAGGCAAATCAAAAATTCGAAATTGTATTCGTAACGTTTTAAAAATCACACACTGTAAGCACAAACCTTGAAAATATTTCTTTAAAAGAAGCTTCGAGTAGACTGGTACAGAATAAATTATTTTAGTATTTTTTTACACAGACACACTAATGCCTCAAGGAAAAAATACTATTATATTATTACTGAAAATACTACTTATATTATCAACATATATACATTTCATTGATTGTTGAGGCACTTATTTTTTGAAAATCAATTATGACTTAATATAATAATAATAGTAAACTATTTATGACTTTCAATTTTTTATTCCTTCACTTGAAGAAGCTAGAGTGTAGCGAAACAATTGTAGTGAGTAAAATAAAAAGTTGAAAATCATAAATAGTTTACTATTATTTATTATATTAAGTGACATATACATTTAAATTTATTAAGACATGTTTTTATTGGAAAACAATATTTTTGCGTATGTTTTATTTAATGTTATTGAATGTATTTTTAATAAATAATTTTACTATTTCTACTCTTCACCTATTCAGTATTCTACCAAAATACACAATAGTATGAACATTATTGTTTAATATTTCGAAACCTTTTTATGCAACGCAAAGTTATAAAGCTAGTTTTTTGTGAATGAAAAGCTCAAATTTTAGCCAATAATTTAATGAAGCGATAAATTCTGAAAAATTATTAAATTAAATTTAATCGATTCATACAATATTTGTTTTGTATAATAAACAATCTATAATAGTTGGTAGAAAGATAAGAGATTAACTGAATATATTCATAAATTAGGAGACTAAATTACGCATTTTCGTTTTTACTCTTATTTTCTGCAAATTTGACTTAATTACTCAATGAGTGTTAGATTTTTATTTAATTTTATTGACATCATTGATTGGTTAATGCAATAAATTAAATTCATTTCCATGAAATTATATAATTATTAAAATTATCCAGGAATCGTTAAATAATTAAACAACCTCATAAAAAATCCTGATTAATGGCACATTTAATAATAACATTATGAAACAAAACATAAATGTCACTTATTTTTTTATAGAAACAGTATTACAATTACTGCAGGTAAATAGATCGGATCAACGGAGCGTAATTTTAAAAATAATCCCATGAGAATACTTGGGACTGTGACCACGTGCTGATGCAAATTTTTATTTTTTTTTCCGTCTCTCATCATCTGATTTATAACGGTACTTAATTCTTCAAGTTCTCACCGGTCCTATAGAAATTCGAAATGGTCGCGTGTCTGGTTTTGAAAAAAAAAAATCACTTCGGCACCAGCATGTAGTCAGATGGAATCATAGGGGTCACGCGCAACAACAACATCCCCTAAATGATTACCAACCCCTATGCATGCACGTTAAAAGGACCATTAATTGGCCACGTCCTCCCCTTTCGTATAATTGAGGTAAATGGTATTACCAGTCCCTGCGATTTTATTGTACAAAACCCGCATTCCGGCCGTGCCCATGCCCTTGGGAACATAGAAAAATTTTTAAATACGCAATGTAAGTGCATATAAGCAAGAGATAGAAATGGGCTTTAGATTAGAGTAATAACCCCGTTGAAATACGATCATGTAATTAATGATAACGATAGTGTATTAAGTGCTGTTATGAAAGGGGTACATTTTGCATTTTAATAAGGATAATAATGAATTTATTTCTCAATAAAACGATGCAACTCGATAAAATATATATGCAATTTCTCGATCATCTAAAAATAGTAATTTTCATTATTTTAGAGAAAACAGAATATATTAATATAACGAAAATCATTCAATTTGCATTAACTGTATTTAACCCAAATAAAAGGCGAGAACAGTTAGTAAATTTCCATAAATGAAAACGATTGCTCGCTCTGTAAATCATAACTGTGTGGGCGTTTGTGTGTGTGTATGTGTGTTTCATTTCGATAAATCTTTTTCCGGTTGGAGGAAGTACGGAGGCCCTTCCGGTTTCCGTTCCGTTGCTAATCACCACAGGCCAGCCTCATTTACATACAAATAATATCATTACCAGCGCCACATTTTCCACATTGACCAAATTTTTTCGCTCGCGCATTACATTCGATACTTCCTATCTCCGGTCGTTAATAATACCATTCGGCCCCTAACTCCCCCGTCGATGATTAGATAACCAAATCGAGCACTTAATTTTTTCCTGGGAGGGTGCGGTAAATGGGGTGTCTTATCTGTACGTGTGAATGCACGAATTAACCCGGTTGTAAATGCAACTAATAGATAAATGGTGACGAGCGCATTATTTTAAAATTGGGTTAAGCAACATTAGCTTTGTGTAATGTTAGGTATGCAGGATTTAACGTTGCGGTAGGTTAAAGTAATAATAGCGATATAAAAAAATAGTTTGATATATACGTATATACAGTGTGTCTCAAAATATTTTGTTTTGAAATTTTTGATCGGTCGCCATTTTGTTATTTGAAACAATAAAAAATAATTGTAAATACAAATGTTTTAGAGAGGCGGAAGCTACTTTTGAAATTTTTTGGGTTTTTTAAAATAGTCCTTCGAATAAGGGAGTTATAGCGATTTTTAGAAAAACGAAAGAACTCTAATAACTCCGAACCGGAGCACCAAATCACAAATTCGAACTAAGAAAAGTTGTTTGTTTTGACGAGTTCTAACTGCTTAAGGTGTCAAAGGTTTGGTAATTTAAATAAAACAACACAGTAGTGAATATCAAGAAGTCAGGTTTGGTAATATTAGCCAGAGATGTTCTCAAGAGGCAAATTGTGCTTGATGAAGATACCCCATGTAGCAGTGTACCTGTATGAGGGTCATATTTAAGCCGATCGAGAGAAAGTCTGGTATATAAATTGGAAGTAGCCATGCAAGAGCTCAAAACAAAAGAAAGGATCAGTTGCCAAGAAGCGAAAATACGATTAGCTATTCCAAAATCCCCCACTCAAAGTCAGTCTTTTTCCACTGCGGTAGCAAAACCTACCATCAGGACCCAAGAGATTGTCTCCGCATTTATTCTAGACATGCAGAAGACCATAGAGTCAATTACGGAAACCCTTGAAAGAGTTGGTCAGCCTGAATGTTCGGGGTCATTGATGCCACCACTGGCTTGTATAACTCGACAGACCTCACAGCCAAAATTAGCACGAGAAGCTAAGCCTGGAGGGTCTGCATCTGTCGATCGTAAGGTCGCAAAGTAATAGAAGTCCTTACAGATCCAGAAAAACGAAATAAAAGTACAGAAAGCTGTTAAAGCCGGATGAAGACAGTACCTAGTCCTAACCCAGTAAATGCTCCTCATCCAAGACCATACGCGTCCCCCGAAAAAGAGGCCCAGGTTGACAAAAGGGCAAACCTAGAAAAAAAAAGCATCAATGCACACCCCTTCTAAATAATGTAAACGTCTCAAATTATATTACTTATATTGCTTACTTCTTCTTTGTTGACAAAATTTTCAATACAGAAAGCATAATTCAGTGGAATATTAATGGTTGTCAGAGTCATTATGAGAAACCTATGTTAAACCCGGTGATACTTTCAATCTTAGAGGGTATTCCTACATCAGATATTACGCAAGAGCGAGAGACAGGGTCGCTATCTTTCTCGGGGAAAATATCCTATTTGAGTAGATAGTCCCCACTTCAGGCCGTTGCCTGTTGGGCCAAGACTCCAGTTTCTCTTGTAAAATGCAATTTGTACTTTCCTGATGCTAATTGGAATCAGAAAAGCTTAGAATTACTACTCAGACAACTGCCAAGTCCACTATTATTACTGGGAGACTTTAACGTTCACAATCCTTTATGGGTTTGTGTTTGTCTGGACAGAAGGGGGAAGCTATTTGGTTCTTCTCAATGATGGATCACCCACGAACCTTGCGTTAGGTACAGGTAGTCTCTCATAGACTTAGCTTTCTGTTTGCCAATGTTTGCTACACGTCTTCAGCAGTAAGCTCTTGATAATTTGCACAATAGTGACCATTTTCCAGTCCTACTAAAATTACAGGAGAAAGAGATATTTTGTCAACGTAAATCACGCAGATGGCGACTTAACGAGGCGGATTGAAAGCTGTTCCGCTATTAATTAGTGTTACTTTCCAGGGTTTATGAAATTGAGTCATTGGTAAATGTCTTAGTCTCAGCATTCTAGAAGCAGCGGAACTGTCAATTCTAAAATTAGGCGGATCTTTGACCCGTCCATCTTCCTTGGTGAAATAATGAGGTCAAAAAAGCAATGTGGAAAAGAAACGATCTTATAATCGCTTTAAAGGGAACCCGACGCATGAAAACATGATTTTCTTTAAAAAGAATAGAGGAACTCGGAAAACGTTAAGGGAGAGTCAATGAAAGTGCTGGAAAGAGTACATCTTAAGCCTTTCTACCGACACTAATACGAGGGACGTTCAATAAGTAATGTCCCACATTTTTTTTCTCCACAATGAGCAAAAACTGAAAGTGTTCGTGTTTCTCCTCCCGGTGGATAAAGATTCAAATCATTCCACAGATGGCAGAGCTGTATTGAATTTTCAAAATGAAATATCCATATATGTTTGTGTGTAGTGTACCGATATTGTGCTGTCAATAGGAGCACTGTCATGAGGTGTGAAAGAGAGTTAAGGCGTCAAAAAGTCCAATAACTCAGCTCCAAGATCTGCCAGTGTCAGTGCCACCACTACAGAAATGGTGAGGCGCGTGGATGTCAATATTGTGTAATTATTATGCGTGTGCAATGATCGAGACTCTCGGATATTCAAAAGTTTGCGCAAAATGGGTCCCAAGAAGTCTCACAGCAGAACACAGGATGCAAAGAACAACCATGTTATCTGATTTGTTGGTGAGGTTTGATGCTGAGGGGGAAGCGTTTCTGTCCCGGATTTTGACGGGTGATGAAATCTGGGTGCACCACTTTGTGCCGGAAACCAAAAGACAGTCAATGGAATGGCACCATCCTAAGTCACCAAGAACGAAAAAATTCAAGTCAACTCCCTCTGCTGGAAAAATCATGGTTTTGGGATAGTGAGGGGTCATTCTTGTTGATGTGATGCCAAGAGGGACAAACCTTGGACAAACTCATAAAACGTTTCCGGCGTGTAAGGCATGACAAGAATCCGGCTGAAATCTTGATCTTGCACGATAATGCACGCCCGCACACAAGTGTCAGAACCCGGGAACACCTCACCAAATTGGGTTGGACAACATTTCCCCATCCACCATACAGCCCAGATCTGGCACCGTCAGACTTCCATTTCTTCGGACCTCTTAAAGACGATTTGCATGGAAGACACTTCGATGATAATGAGAGCGTAATTCAAGCGGTGAAAACATGGCTTCGCGCACAGGTTAAGAGTTGGTACCGGCAGGGAATACTGGCACTTGTTTCACGCTGGTGAGAAGACCGTACAAGTTGATGGAGACTATGTTGAAAAATAGCACGTGTAGAAGAAACATGTAGCTGTATTGTCATCAAAATTTAACGCTTTTAAATAAATAGTTTCTAAAAAAAATATGGGGCATTGCTTATTGAATCATCCTCGTATATCAGATGTCTGTAGAAGATCCGGTTGGTGTCTGGTAAAATACGGATGAAGTCACTGTCCACTCAGATAGCCGAAATTTAGCCGACCAATTCTCGTCGACGAGCTCACCCCCTTTAAACTTTTCAATCGGCCCTTTACATGAGTTGGAAACGGTTCTTACCTTCATCAACAAATCCCTTCCCGGGCCGGAGATATCTCATATGAGATGCTTCAGCAGCTACTAGCCTATTTCAGGGTCCGGCAACTGGACACTTTTAATCTTAAATGGCACTGGAAGTAGGCAATTGTCGTACCTATACTCAACTCAGATAAAGATTAGAGTCAAAAGTCTACATGCTACTAGAAAAAATGGTCAACACCCGCCTTATGTAGCATTTGGAGACTCGTGGACTCATTGCCAACTACCAGACTGGGTTTAGAAAACGTCGTGTCCCAGTTGACCTTCTAGTCCATTTAGATAACGCTGTTTATAACGCTTTTCTCACCCGCTAACATCTAATAGCGGAATTGAATGCTATTGCATTCTCTAACAGCTGCATGACTAGGGATTTCGGGGGAATCTGCCACTCTTATTGTTGTCATTCTTTAGTGATCACATCATTCACGTATGGAGGGGGAGCTCTTTTCTAGCCACGCACTTGAAAACATTATTTCGCAAAGTTCGACAATATACCCGGGAACGAGTAAAGACCTGGGAACGAATAAATACCCGGGAACGAGTAAAGACCCGGGAATGAGTAAAGGAACCATCTGGTACAAAGACGGGGCCAAAAATACCAAAGAAAGCGGGGCTGGAATCTATAGTGGAAGAACACTGCACTGTGAACTTCGCCTTCAGGTCTTACGATTTAAATTTTAAAGTTATTGTGAATGTATTTTATTTTGTAACATTTTTTAGTAAGATGTGTCAAGCTAATAAACTAAACTAAACTATAGGGGGTGCAACCAGAGCAAACCATTCGCTGTTACACTGGGGAAACATGCCTCCATCTTTCAGGCCAAAATAGCCGTCATTGACTGGTGTGTTTATCACGTAATGGAGTCGAGCCATAGCAAAGGACCAATTACCTTTATGTCGGACAGCCAGGCAACCCTAAAAGCGCTAGCCTCGCCGATAGTTCAGACCAGGCTTGTTATGACCTGCATAATAAAGGAAATGAGGTATACAAGACTCTTCCTATAAGATCCAGTACTGATGCTGCCAGGATTAAGCAGGTATAAAAAAATCACAGGACTAGTCACTGTAACCTGAATGAGCACAAACCAAGTCTGGAAGAAGAGGAAACTCCCCAACACCTACTATGCATATGCGAAGCAAACAGACGATAACGCATGGAGAAATTTGGGAGCTTGTGAAGAACAACTTGAGAGCATCCCTTGTCAGAAACTATTGGACTTCATACAAGACACAGGAGTATACATGGAGTAAAATATCTAGAGGTATATAAAAGGACCAAGGAGAGGCAGCACAGGGACGCTAAGCGACACCACCTCTTGAGGAAAAAAAAGAAGCATATACCACCCCAAAATCATAGCTCGACTAATCAAAATTATTTTTACCCTAAATGCTTCTCTGGTACCGTTATCGCCATAGGTAAGACGGCATGCTCGTGGTCCTTGCCATCGGTAACCAGTGTGTACACAACAGAGTTGCCATTTGATCTACGATGCGCTACATGTCACTCCTCATACTATCAGATTACCAGTCCGTATTACTTTAGTGTAACAAACAAGAACGCTGGCTATTTGGTTACAAATATACTCTTAAGCTATTATCATTTACTTCGTTAAGTTCGTTACCTTCTTGTGGGTGTCCTCACACGTAGGTATTGAAGGTAACCTATACCTGTAAATACCTAGCCATCCTATTCGATTACAAACTCTCTTCTACAGTTCAAACTTGATAAATAGCCCTCTACCATCTCCACTACATCAATGTCACTGAATAGTGAGCACTTACCAAACTAAGATATGCCATCAATCCGCTCCACAATGCTTCCAAAGAAATAAGTTAATCTATTACCTATATCATCGTATACACAGGGTTTTAGGGTAAAATTTGACAACAAACTCTTCTAAATAAATTTTGCATTTCGTAAAACTCCCATCACCTTCAATTTTACTACATCAATTCATGAGTATAATTCATCTAAACAGTCCTTGCAACTTTATCACATAATCTGAACACTGAAATAATAATAATAATATATATATTTATCGAAATTAAGTACAAATCATATTACAATTATTTTATTCTATTGTACATTAATATATAAATTTAATATAATATAAATAAAAGGTAAATTATAATTAGACAAATATATATATACAAGATACTCACAGAAGTAATCACTTGTGCGTGAGTCTATATTAACCTTATAACTAATGATTACAAAATAATATTGTCCGTACTTGTTGACACAAACAACACAAAGCAGATAATACTGTTTAAGTGCCATCTATTGTCTAAAGTGTTGTACTAAGATTTCATAGTTGAATGGAAAATAATATACGGAACTGCCAACAGCAATAATTAAAACAATAATAATAAAAATTCATAGAATTTTTTTTTCCTGTAATTAATAGGCATGGACTAGTTTCGATATATTTTGGATCTCATCAGAGTGGCGCATTTGAGAACACTAAAATATATAGTATAGTTATAGTAGTAATTCTATGAGATATTCAGTAATGCTACTTGTTTATATTAATCCTAAATAATATGTGTAATTTATTATTACTTTACTGTACAAAGAATAGTAATCATGAGTTTTTAAATGAATTCTAGTAGAGCCATCGGAGTTGTTTTGTTTATTAAATCACAATTTAGTCACTAAATATGTAAATGCGATTATCAATAATGTGACCCTTGCCATTGCAGTATCATGACCATTGCAAATAAGTAGATATTTACAAACAATTGGATTGCTTCACTAGCAATGTAAATTTAAATAATTTTGTAAAGTTAAGGTGAATGGGATCAGGGTAATGTGTACTAATCATTAAGGTATTATTTTATATATCAACATTATACTTGATTATAACAAACAATTATTTTAGTTTCAATGCTTGACCCCTCTTTCAAGTTTAGTTTACTATGTTTCTATAATTCATGAGCTTAGAGGTAAAGACATGAATAAATAAATTCTAAAAGCCTTCTTTTTATATAAAAGTGTTTATTAGGGCACATTTGGCAATCTTGTTTAGTTTGATCAACATTGCATTGTTATTATATTTATTTTGCATTATATTTTTAAGATTTATTTCATTTGAGAGAATACTTAATAATCATATAGTTGATGCTTAAAGCCATTACTTTGTGATACATTTTGAAAATTAGGAAGATAAATGAAATACACTTTGTTGTTATCACACACGGTTTTTATTATTAGTGACCGGTTTCAACCATTACATTTCAAGTTTGAATATAAACCGTGTGTTATAACAACAAAGTGTATTTCATTTATCTTCCTAACTTAAGAGTCAGTTGTTCTATCGTTAGTTAACTTTTTTGAGCGGTTGGCAGCAACCATGGTAGTAAAACATTTTAACTAAGTTCATACTTTAAACTAAGATTGATTAACTGGGCCTAAAAAATTATATACTTTGAAAAATTATTCAAGTCTTGAGCAGCTATAAAATTATTAGTTTATTGTATAAATATTAAAATTTATTCTGTTAATTAAATTAGTTCTTTATATTTCATTTAACTGAACTAATAATTTGATCTGCAATTCGCTGATGATACTGCCCTAATTACACATGCTCCCACACTACCAAAAGCCCTTCAATCCCTTCAAGAGCTAATTGACTCCCTTCAATGCTGGTTTGCAAAATGGCGCATTAAAATAAATCCTCATAAATCGCAACTCCTAATTCCTTATCATCGCACCAATAACTCACCTTACAAAATCCATATTTCCCAAACTATGATCCCTCCCTCAGTGTCCGTAAAATACCTGGGCATAACCATAGATCAAAAAATCAGTTTTAAAAAACATACAGCCATAATAAAGAGCAAAATTACTTCTAGGGCAAAATGCTTTAGAAGTTTAACGTATAAAAACAGAGGTATTAATACAAGAACAGCTGTTAAAATATATAAGATGATCTGCCGTCCATTACTTGATTATGGTTGTGCCCTCTATCCCAACCCCACCAACCCAACCTCCCGCAACATCGAAGTTAGCGAGCGAGCATCCCTCCGTATCCTAACCAAACTCCGCCATCCTCTTAATCCTCTACACAATCCTTCTAACCAACTCCTCTATGATACTACTTCAGTTATCCCCATCCTAGAACGCTTTCGATTCCTATTAGAAAAACTCTCCAAAAACCCTTTCAACTTCCACATATTATCCTTATATTGTCTTTCCAGAAATCCTAGTATAAACCCTAAATTTAAAAATCCTAATTCCACTATATTTGACTTCATTTCATCATTTCATCCCATTACGCATTAACGACTGACGCCATATGACTGGACAAAACAAGGCAGAAAGACCTCTGGTCGATAGCCTTTTGACTAACTAACTCACTAACTCATCATTCATTATTTATTATTTAAATGTAAAAATGTATAAAGTTTGTCAATAAAAATGTGTATTATTATTAATTTGATCTGTTTAAAATATTAGAAATTAAACATTACATTACGATATCTCTACTAATAGATAATAATAAGTCTTTTTCTTTATTTATTCGAGAGACGAATCTAAATGTAATTAAACTAATTCTATGGCAGTAAATTAAATGCTCTACATACTTATTGTTTTTATATAGCAATGTAAATCAAAAAGCTTAATCATAATGATGGCTGCGACTATACTTGGTTATTCATAATGAACACTGAATAAAACACTTACTTTAACCACACAATTATAGTGGTTAAAAACATAGTAAGTGTTTTATTCAGTGTTCAAAAAAGCTTGCTTTTATTCCAGCTATATATTTAAAAATTATCTAACCATTACTTGTAGAGATTAAAACACATGTAGGTTAGGAAATAGGTTTATTATTGGAGCACGAGGACAACCTAAAATGTTTCCGGAATCAGAAAGAGATGGCGCACGATGGTTTAAGTTATTTTCGATTTTATTATGTGAGCACAGTTGATAAATAAATACTACTACTACTACCACATTGGTCGGCAAGGGCAACCCTTTTTATAGCAACTGTCAAAATTTCAGACGTCTACTGTCAATTGTTGCTGCTTAAGAGTGAGTTTTGTACAGCAAGTCAGGCAGTTTCGCAAAAATGGATAAAATAGAACTTCGTACAGTATAAGTGAAATTATACACAATATAACAAAAGGAAATAATCATTTCCTTGACCTCCTTGGTGGTGAATAATTATGTTTAGCCAATTCCGGATTAAATTGAGAATTATACTTCCTCTGCATGGGTTCCTTAACTACTGTCTCAGTTACCTCACCACGCATTTTTGCTAATAACAATTCAGATTTTTTTTTTCTCACGTTCCCTTTTAAACCGTTCCAATCTCAACTGCTCCAGCTTTTTCCTTTTTTCATCTTCATCTGCATCAATTTCACATTCACTGAAAGAATCGTAACTTTTCCTTTGTTTTCTTTCACTTTCACTTTCTTAGATAAACAACTTCTGGATGACTGGGAAAACTACCATGGAAATTCGAAATATTTTGCTAGATTCAGATCTATTCCATCATTTTCGACCATGAGCTTCTGGGTGAGCGAGTTCAAACGTGGACGCACAAGCACAAGTGACGTAACACGCAGTGGACGCGCAAAAACCGTTACCAACGATGAAATGGTCGACAAGAATCATGATTTCGTGTAAGCTGATCGTCGATTAAAGCTGAAAGAGATAGCAGAGACAACAAGTATCTCAGAAGAACGCATTAGCCATATCCTACGCGAAATTTTGGGAATAAAAAAGCTTTCGTCAAGCAAACCAACGGGTGACCATTGGAGGAGTGTCTGGGCAGAATTCAACGCAAACCAAGGGATTTCTTCATCGTTTCGTAACCGTAGATAAAACCCACCAGAACATACAGGAGCCCAAAAAACAGTCGAAGCAGTGAACTTTTCCGGGTGTAGCAGCTTCGAAGAAAGCAAAGGCCGTTCCATCGGCCGGAAAGGTTATGGCAACCATTTTCTGGGATTTCCTAGGTGTGATCCTCACCAACTATCTACAGAAGGGAAGGACGATCACCGGGCAATACTACAGTTATTTATTGACCCCATTCGATGTAGTATCGAAGGAGCAACGACCTCGTTTGCAGCGGAAAAAAGTGCTTTTTCACCACGATAATGCACCGACTCATTCATCCGCCATCGTCGTGTCCAAATTGAATGAGTTCTCATCCTCATTCACCTGACCTAGCCCCCAGTGACTTTTTCCTATTTTCAAACCTGAAGAAATCGATGTCACCAAAGAGATTTGCCTCAAATGAGGAGGTTATAGCCGCTACCGATGGTTATTTTGTAGACCTCAAAACATCTTACTTTTCCAACGGCTTGAAGAGACTAAAGCACCGTTTGAAAAAGTGTATTGATATTCGAGGAGATTGCCTGTATGTTTGTCTATATTAATTATCTCACAAATTATCCTTTTCCGTAAAATGGTCTAGTGCTAACTATGTAATATTAATTAATATTAATTTTGTATTCTCTTATTTTGGAGTCTTAAAAAGAGAGATAAAAATAGATCTTTCTCGAGAGCTCTTATATCCATCTGCTTCATATAAAATTTGTTGTAGTGAGAACTTAGAATTTTATATTTGCTTTGATTTTTCAGAGGGATCAAGTCATTCTTAGAGTTGATGCTATATCGCTTTATTGCGTTCTTATAACCTAAGTAATTCCTAGTAAAAGACGACTTATACACTTTGCTACAAAATTTGCCTCGAATTTATGTTTATTCCGCAATCCTTTACACTCTCCTAAAATCAAATATCATTCCACCACAATCTTCCAATCAATATCTCATCATAATTTACCTCAACCTTCATTCAACATCATAATCATCTAACGGACGATTAACCAATAAATCTAATAGAAAGAGCGCAGGTCCATAGCCTATAGGACAAATAATTATTTTAATTTTAGAGGAATTGAACTTTTGTTAAAGTTGATATTGATAAACATGCAATTTTACCAATCAAAATAACTGCGCTATTGATGTTTTGTTTATTTAATGTTTTGGAAAAATCATACCTCGTATGTACGGAAGAAATATTAGGTTAGAAAACTCTTGAGATGAGTGTTTATGTTGGCAGAGTTTAAACAATATTTTTATATAGTATAGTTGAGGAAAAACCGCTTCACGGTGAACATAAATTACTGCAAGCGTGTTGAATCTGCAATCAGTTATATTTTTAAACTGCAAGTTCAGACTCGCCTGGAAGTGGCGATCTCGTACATGTGTAATTTTTGTTTTATTGAAAAGAAAACGATTTTCTCAATTTGTAGGTAAGTAAATTTAACTCTTTTTTGACCACTGTATTATTCTTGAAACATTTCCGCATCGCTTGTTTTCGTACATTTTATGATCAGTGAGACCACTATGTACAGAACAAAAAAATACACTTGCCATTCGAAGCTTATAGATATTGAAATAAATTTTGAATATATTGCGTATTTCAATTGAAGTATCAACCAACACGCCCCCTGTTGTTGGCAATGGTTGTGCGTTTGTCCTTTCCCTGCATAAGGATCTTCAAGGTTTGTTAATAGACTCGATGGCCTTTTTTTGTTTCTTCTGAGCGACCATGTTTTCTGCTTTAGATTCCTAAGTGTGGCCCAGGTACAGCGGCGGTTCTAAAAATAATAATAATCATCATTAGGAGAGACATCGTCCACTTTTCCACCTTAATAATATAATAGAAATAATGGTGGTCGTCTACTTCTTTTTTGGAGACGTTTCTCTGCGACGGTTTTCCGAGCCGTCTTCGCCTTGGGCGCTTTGGGCTTTTTCGTAGGACCGCTCTTAGCCCCTTTTGGCTTTCGACGTGGATGATGACTTTGCCTTCGATTTTACTATCTTCTTCTCAAAAACAGGATGGCGGATGAGGCTTTTTTGTCTTTTGTGGTCGAGGATTTCTTTTCTCCAGCGTCGGTCTTCCTGGTTTCACCTCGGCCACCACTTTGCTGCACTCTTAGGTGATTTTGCTGCCTTTTTAATTGTGGACTTCTTGGCAGTCTTAGCTTTGGCCTCTACTCCACTGGCGACCTCAGCGCCCGTCTACGAACCGAAAGCGAGCTTGAATTCATGTAAGGATGGTGTTTTAAATGTTTTTATTATATTAATGAATATTTAAATTATAATATTACCCAGGCAGACATTTAATCGCAATCGTTTAATGTGTTAAGTTTAGTTGTTACTAGTACGAAATGCGTCATTTATAGCAAATTATATTCTAATATGTAAGTAATCAAATGATGTTCAAATAATGAAAATAAAATGTGAATAGATATCAAAATTAGGAATTATTTGTTTATTTCAAGTTTAAAATGCCTCATTAGTACTATTTATAAAGCTAATTAATAATGCACAAAGTAATCACAAAATTTTGCTCATAGGACTTGCAGGTGGAATTCACACTTCACAGTGTTCATCCACTCAGTCCCCATAACTTCAGATGACTGAAATTTATATCCAAAGTATTTCTTGTTTGATTATTGGAACATTGGATTACTAATACGTTTTATTTTCTAAGAATTTGCACAACGGAGGAGTTGGCAGCTATGTTCGAGTGTGAAGGCTTTTGAAAAGATTGGATGCCAATTCGATTGATCTTTTCATAACGCAAACAGATGATGTAAATGTCAGTAAAAAAGATAGTAGCGACGATAAAGAAAATACTAGCGGACTTCAACTACAAGCAGAGGTAATTGCAACTATTCACACAAAAGTTGGGACAAATCAAATAATCGATATCAGTTGATGGGGAAATTGAAAGCCCAACAATTAACAAGAACCCAGAGAAACTGGAGCAATATAGATGTAGATCGTAATTCATTTCTGAATTTTGTGAATCATATCATTCTGCGAAACAATTTATTCGTGGTAAGTCTATTCGATGAGAATGAAAAATATGGTGTTTGTGTGAACCAATCTTATGCAGTATTCCATACTAGGGTATTGAATGTTACTGTTAGGAACTCATTGAATTTCTTGTTACCAATGGTACATCCTTCAGAAAATGAGGCAGAGTTTTTTCTAAAATGTTGCGATACACGTCGCCAGTAAATCTGGTAGAAATACTGGCCCATCCACAATTCCAACTCAATCGTTCAACAAGAACTGATGTTAAAAATGATCTTCAAGTATCTCATGTAGATATTTTTTAGACTAAACATGGTGATTATGAAAATTCCTTAATGCATTTCTTGTAAAGTTCGCTTCATCGGCAAAAAGCATCAGCGTCAGTAGTTAAGGAATTTGAACCAATGTGTACATAAGGGATTGACAGACTGCAATATGTAGAGGAAAATCAGCACGAGGGCATTGTATATGATATGAATACAACTAATAGTATCTAACAATTTGTATTATGGAGTTTCATCATGTATCTGCCTCATCAATTCAATATTACGAGTAACATATCGTAATCACAAAGAGTGAGGCGAAAGTAAGAAACTCATTCTAATGCTTTGGTTTTAAATTTCTCTAAAAAATCAATCAATCAATTGTACGATTTATTTTTCACAAAAGAAGGGGAAATCTATAGTGATGCACTGTGGCAATCGTACTGAGACATCTACATTTCAAGATTTGCATTTAGAGTTATGTGCAATCGAATTTCTCTTTCTCTACTTCTCCGGGATTGCTTTTGGGACTACTCCAAGGACAAGGTACAAGGATATTGAGGGGGGATGCAACAATAAGAGTGGGAGTTAGGGCTAAGCACCGGCCAACGGCATCGGGGAAACCCACAAAAGGAATAGTTTGGATGAGAATCACGGATATAACATTTATTGCCTGCTACGCCCCTCCAGACATAGACATTGAGGACTTCCAGGACTGGTTGGGGGTCCTGGGACGATGCGTCAACCAGGCAGGCGACAGGGTGGCGGGTGGTGATTTTAATGCAAAAGCCCATTCATTGGGCGAGCACAGGACGGACGTCAGGAGCGAGCAGCTGCTGGACGCCATACATTAAGTGAATGAGGGTACTGAAGCGACTTTTATCAGGAAGAACTCAGAATCGATCATCAACATCACCTGGGTGTCCCCGGCTGTACTAGGGAGAATCCAGAAATGAAGTGTGGAGACTGGGAGGGAGAGCTATAGTGACCATCGTCACATCTCCTTTGAGGTCGCAATAAACGGAGCAGCGCCTCCACCACCGGTACGGTCGACCAGGTGGGCGGTGGACCGGATGGACGTAGCGAAACTAATCCAAAGCAGACAAAGGGCATGCAGTGGAGTAGAAGTAACGCGGCCATCCCCAAAATACGGCAGCGAACAGGTCACAGGCCTACGTACTGGTGGAATGAGGACATTGCCGAAGCAAGGCAAGCCGCGAACGCGGCAAGGCGAGCTGACTCAAAGAGCGAGAAGAGTGAAATGTAAGAGACTGCCAGCGGAAGAAGAGGCTTGCGAGTTAGTGAAGGACACTAATGCAATTGATCAACAGAACCAAGGAAGCGAAATGGAAGGATATTGGTGACCTTAGAATGGCCACAGATCAAGTGTCGGACTGGTTGAGGCCGAAAGGGCTTGAGGTGGCGGCGGCGAAGACCAGCGCTGTCTGGCTCTCCCACAGAAGGGCAGCTCGCATTCCAGGAGAACAAAACCGGCTTCTAAGAGGCAGGAGATAACGGTTGGCAACACAATGAAGTACCTAGGGGTAATGTTAGAAACCAATCCCAGGTCCAGCTTCCATGTCAAGGAGGCAGCGGGAATGTTTGTAAAGACGGTGGCTAAGCTCCTTCGGAACATGGGACCTCTCGATAAGGGCCAGAATACACGTAGCTGTGGCAGGAGGGGAGAGCAGAGAGGCTCTACCAAGATAATATGCCTACGGAATGGTAAGAGCGTTGGGTCAGGGGCAACAAGGATGAGACGACTGATCCCCGACATCGGAAAATGGATAAAGAGGAGGCACGATAGGCAGGTAACCTTCTTCCTGTGTCAGATCCTCTTGGGGCACGGCAGTTTTGGTTATTATTATGATTATTTATTATTTATCATACTTGCTTAATAAACTGTAGTTATTACAAAATACATAAAAAATATTGAATACATACAAATAAAATTTCTCTAAAGGATCGTCAAGGCAGAAAGTTACCGCTGCATCAGCTGCAGGGTACAGTGGACGCCGCAAGCGCACATTGCTTGACTGCGCAACCTGGCGGGATGAAAGCGGGGTAGTCAAAGAAGTTGATGATGATTGAAGCGGAACCCACATGGAACGCAGTTTGCGAATTTACAGAGGAAGTCTTAAACAAAACGGAGACAGAAAACCTGGGGAGGACACGTAACCTTGACGAACTGCTAAAGATAAATGATGTAAACGTATATATATTATAAACTATTTAAGCTAAATTTAATGTATATGCACATGTAAATGTTAACTATAATCAAATCAAATAAATGACACAGGGATGAAGGGGCATCAGCGATTCATGTTAATACCGCTGACGTCCCATTTCAGGGGGCCACTTCACGGGGCCAGTACGACCCAGGAACAAAAATATTGTTTCACCAATGAATAGTCAATATTTTCATCTTAATTGTGTCTCCATCCTTAAATAAATTTTTTGAGATGTCACTGCATCGTTTTAGTTTTTTTCATATATAATCGATGGAGTTATATCTTTGTTTGCTTGTAGGATTATGAAAAACATCAATCCTACAAACAAACAAAGATAGATAGTTGCTTTTCCACTTTTCTAGGTGGTGCTGGCAATGAAATATCATTATTGTATAAAGTGAATTACCAAGTAGCGGACAATTGTTGGGCGTCGTCGCTTTTGGTGAGATTTTCAGTGAGTTTTTATATTTAGAATCTTTACTGAGAATGCTCTTAATGAAATTCATAAAAAAATTAACAGGAAGGGTTTTTATCCACTAAAGCCGCGTATCTAATTCCACAAATTCACAAAATTAATGTGAAATTTATACAAAACAAATTTGAAGATCAAGACGCGTTCAAGCCATATATTTTAACAACAATTGAATACATCAATTAACTATTGTAAAAGGCCTGCAATACTCACACACTCTGTCAAGACTTAATCACCACTTAGAAGATTTTGCAATACATATATAGAAACGGTTTTGATATTAGATTTAACTACTGTCCAAAGAAGTTATTCCGAGTGGTGGTGGGTAAAACTAATTTAAATCATTTAACGTAAACTGTATTAGTTGTAATTATTCTATTCGTTTGACAATGTCCGAATAGGGCGAAACTAGTGTAAAAAAATGTAAAATTTGTGATACTAGCAAGGTGTTATTATTTCTTAACTTACTTTGTATTAGTTTAGGTTTAGGTTCATCGTTTGCTCCTATTACCTTGATTGTAATATATTGTTTAATTGGTAAATTACATTACATTAGTTATATCATTTAATTTCGGTGCTTAAGTACGATGAGTTGTTGTTTTAACTAATGGCTGTTAATTCTTCCAACATTTAAGGCAATGATGCAGTAATACTGCAGTAAAAAAATATGTTTTCTCAATAATATGTTTAATTTAATCGGTAAATTTATACTGAATTATTGTTTTGAATTACTTAAATTTCATCAGAGTAACACAATTCCAGACAGAACCATAGTTTATTTTCATAGTTTAAAACTTTCTTATAACGATATATTTATTTTCGCTAATTTCTTCTTTTTGTACAATCGTGTCTCCTATTGTCTCAAATTAAAGCTGCGTTGCTACTGTATTTTTCGCTGTTAATTAAATTATAATTACTGCGAATGTGCGGAGAATTATTATATAAAATGTGCATGCGGGCTTAGATTTTTTTATATGTAAATGGTATGAAATTAATAGAGAGTGAAAGTGATGGAAATTTGTTCGTGTTTCGTCACGATTCCGCGCGCCATGTTCGAGACGTGTGAAGAAATCGCACGTTATATTACAAAAAAATTATTATACAAAAATCATCTTAACGTAACCAAATTTAAAATTAATTTGAAGGAAACCGCACGCTATTATACAAAATTCTTTTCGTATTAATTATACAGAGCTGCAGAAGCATACTTTTATGAAATGTAAGATGTGGTAAGAGTGAGTGTAAGTGGCTATCAAATTATGTGATTTAATTTTAAATAATATCATTTAGCGTAATCTTGTTAAATGCGCATTATTAATTATATTATAAATTAAATTGTTTTTATTAGTTAAAAATTATTTTGATATTTTCAATATTTTTCTTTGTTTAAATCAAGTCTCCACGGATAACAGATCTAGGTAATAAACTAAAGCTAAATTTAGATGACCTGGAGATGATGTGGATACATATACACGTTAAGAAATTATTCTAAAATAATCATTATAACATTTAAAAAAATCATTTTGTTATATCACAGAATAGGAACAAAAGACATAAAAAATCTAAATTTAAAGGAAATCTCTGCATCAATTATATATTAGAAACTGCATTTCTTTTAATATCACACACATGATTTATTTACAAAATAAATCTGCGTGATATCAACAAAGAGTACTTTCGAGAAAGCCCAAATAACATAAATAATTATATTTATAATTATTTATTTCCCTACGGTTAGTCTTAATAATCATTAACATCACTATTCTTCTTCTTCGATGGCTCTACAGGCCAACTCGGGCCCTGGCCTCCTGGATGCCTTGCTTCCAATGTTTACAGTATTAACCAGTTATTTATTTTTAGCAATTCTTGGGCGTCTTTAGATACCTTATCCAATCATGTTGATCTTGGTCTAACAGCTGCTCGTTTTCTTCCTGGTTGTTTGGACTATTCACATTCCAAATTAGAGTTTCTTATTTCATTTGTTGGGGTCGTCAACGATATTTCCATCCGGTTTCCGAGGTTGGGCCTGAAGTTTCCTAACATACACTTCTAGTGTTAAATGAGTTAAAGGCATTTATTTCTGAACCACAGAAGAGAGTTCAAGAATCATATAACTGTTTTTTTCCTTTTTGGATCTGGTTTTTGTTTTCTTTTTCTGTTGGTTTTTGTACAACAATGAGTCTTACTAAGACTACAAAATAAATTAATTTTGAAACTACTACTTCACTGGTAAATACCTCGACAGATATTGAATGATACAAAAGTAATTTGCGTATTACAAATAGTACAACTATCAAAGCAACACTAATTTGAATGAAATTATTTCTGTTGAATAAACTAATAAATGATAAAATGTATTTTAGACCGTTTAAATGTGAATAAAACATGAACAGTTATGAACAAAACTTGAATTTAGACTGATTTTATTAAATTGAATAAGCAATTAAAAAAAAAATGGAGCATCTGTATTTTAGGCTTCTATTACTATGAAATTGTCTGATATGCGATTTTTTAATCTGTCTTTAGATTGATGTTATAGCTGGTTAATCGCTGCCATGATAATATAATTTATAATTCAATTTGTGTCTGAAAAACTAACGGCAGTTAAATTTCTCTATTTGTCTCCATTCTTTTCATTTTATACTAGGCTGAATATAAAGTCTACATAGGACCAATCAGTTCGGAATCCTACTTGTTATTCAATTTCCTGAAGACTATTTGTCATTAATTGAGCTAAGTCAAAAGCCATGTGCTCGTCACTTATATCCATCTGTAAATTCTTCTTCTTACTAGTATGATATAATCGCTTCTCATTTTCTATATCACTGAATTAGTTTCAGGTATATAGTAAAATTTGGTGCTCCGCTTGTTATTGCCTTTATAATTGCTTTATCAAAATATAACAATTAGTTACTTTGTCTGTATATGCTTTGGTATATATTGTTCTGCCTATATACAGATATATTTCAACTTCCTAGCATTTTCTTTCTCACGTGTTGTTATTTTGTCATTCGTCTTTTAATTTTCCAGCTATTTTCTACTATTTTTAGTTCATACTGTTAACTGTATAACATGTTAGAGTTACGTGAAGAGAAACTTAATATTATTAGTTAGATATACAGTGAAGAAAGATATATCTAACTCACCATACTGTTAACTCCTGAAAATTTTAGTATCTTTATTTCTAGATAACTATATAATTGACTACCTATTTTGAAAATTGCCCGTTGTATGGTTAGCTAACGAAGGTCACCCAGTAACCCTTCGAACGGTTTACTACAGAATCAGAACTTTAGGCTTGCAATCCTATCGACCACATCTTGTGTTACTATTAAGCACTCAACATCGACAGCCTCGATTGGAGTTGTGTAGGTCACGACTGCACTGAAAACTAGAGTGACATTGTGTAGTATTTAGTAATGAATTCCTTTTCTATTAGCGACTGCATGATTACTAGCTACTATTACTTCCAGACGAAGGCGCGAGGAAGATGGCAACATAGACTTTTCTCTTGATGCACAACTGTAGGGATCATGGTATGGGGTGCTATAACTTATGTAAGTAGTTCTTGTTGAAAATATCCGAGAAAATAATGCCCAGCAATATGTGGATGAGGCCACACCATCTTACTCATTTCCTCTGCAGTTGGAAGACCCACTTTGCCCGTCTTCATTTTACACCGATTTGGAAAAGTTAATATGAATATCTTGCCATTGTTACCCCTCTTCTAACCTTTTGCCTATTAAGCATGTCTAAAATATTATGAGGAGAAGACTAAAAGAACTCCGTAGACGTTGTCTCTAACATGATTACAGGTTGTTGAGATTAGTGGTCCGTAACCAATAGGGGCGAACCAACCCTATATTATTAAAAATCAATTGCTATCTTTTAATAGTTAAACGTTTGTGGCAAATGTGGTAAATAAATCCAACCTCTTCTTGGTGTTGAGATTTCCATGTTCTCTCCAGAAGGTATGTCTATTATCAGTAGGAGGTACCCAGGGACTCATCTCTCTTCAAATGCCTCCAGGCCATGGCAAAGCATTGTACGCCATTTTAGCATCCAGCGAAACCTCTAGGCAGCACCTCCTTCCTTTGAGCGGCCCCGCATTGGAACACTTGATCAATGATGAAGCGGACTGAGATTTCTCTTAGGCCTCGCCGCCTTTCTGTTCGGTGCTGCCACCGCTGCCATGACCTCGCTCGTCAGTGCCTCCACGTTAGGAAGGCCTGTTCCATCTTCTTGGTCACAAATTTGTATGGTCTTCCCCACTTGTCCCTTTTTACCCTCTCCTGCAACTCTTCTTACTTATATTTATAACCTCTTGCACCTCTTAACGTCCCTCCTCGCCACTGCCCCCCCCAGGCCACTTCTTCGTTCTATCAGTGGGTCTGTCCGGACCCTTTGAGTACTTGTCGCCCCCTCCGGATCTGTCATATTTATCCATCTTTTGGATGTTGCATCAGATGCCCCCCTTCTTGGACTTATGGATTTTCATGTCCCTGAGTATAGATCTAAGTTTACCCTTGATATTCCCTATTAATTATACTCATAATCCTAATTACTAACATTTTTCAAATATATGATGTTAATAATCGATTATATCATTTGCTTTTGGCTGAATACTATTAATAGTCAAGAAGTAATATTTGGGTTGAGTCTTAAGTCATTTCGGTTCCGACCTATAGATATTTACACTTGCATTTTTAACCAACTATCTTCAGTTTGAATATTAGTTGACAAGAGACACTTCAACGTCACTACTAGAATTGGTTTATCAAATTGTGTTCCAGTAATTTCAATGTCTAAAACATTTCTCAAATAAGAGTAGAAAGACATTTGTCCAAGGTTGGATATACTAGTAAACTTAATATTTGATTAAATTTATTGTCACTGGTTATGAGAAATAATTAGGTCATGAAAACGTTCCGGTGGTAAGCCCTGTGTATTAGCTGCAACCACTTTGAAAGCAATTATCTATCAAAAGATGGTTATGCTCTTAATTTGGTGGGACTAAAAGGCGTTTGGTATTTTGAGTTGCTACAACAGAACCGAATCAGTAATATGGTTGTATACATAATTTGACAAATTGAATGAAGCCATCAACGAAAGGCAGCCAGAATTGGAAAATCAGAAGGGTGTTTCACCATGCCAACGCAAGTCCACACAAAAGTTTAGTGACCCGCCAGAAGATGGAGTTTTGATGGATCATCAATCTTACTCACAAGATCTTGCGTCATCGGTATATTATTACTATTTTTGCAATCTTTGCAAAACTTTTTGAATGGCTTAATTCTGACAATAATATCAAACAACACTTGCTTCATTTCTTGCTGAAAGAGGCCATAATTTCTTTGAGTGTGGCATCATGATGTTACATTTCATTTAAAAAAATGGTATATACATAAATGAATAAAATATCTTATATACCTTATGACTTAACCTAATAATTTGAATCTGCAAAATTGTTTTTTTAAATTTAAAACATTCTTAGAAATAAAGCTGTAATTTTGTTTTAAAGTTAATACAAAACATTTTTAACTCTTTATCTAGTTTTGAATGTGCAACCTGTTTGTTCAACATAAGTACAGTTCTACAAATTATGGCACCTTTTTAAGGGACTGTTCTTTTAAGTTAAATAGCATCTTTGATAATTTACAATTAAGTCTAAACGTTAATTGTTTATTTTATTGTCAAAAAATTGTAAGCTAATTTGTCAATAGTTTCACCATATAAAGCTAAATTTATTCCTTAAATCTTTTTTCTAATTATTATTTAATTCTAGATTAAATGTTGATATATATGGTATTCTAAAATTGTTTTCTTCTCAATAAAAAAGTATTAAAGTCCTGTACGTTGTAGAAATTTAACTTATAATAAGAAAATTCTTCTTATTAATAGTTTTTATCTCAATTCAATTTTAAATACGGCTTACAAAAAAAGTAGATAATCTCCTTAAATCTAAATTTTACATGACTGTATAAGAGCTTAAACTCCAGGAGGTCAAAAATTTCAAAAGAATCAATAATCCCCACGTTAATCTCCTGAAGAAAAAAAAAAACACCGAATATATTACACGTTTTCGTTTCCTTATAAAACGTGAGGTTGTCCTAGGTTGTGGATAATGTAAGAAGGTGAACGTTGCGTGAACCGACTTAACAATAAACAAAAAAGACGGCTTAATGTGAGAGAAAGCGAAAGGACTTTCTTGGTTGTTAAAACAAGAGTGTCTCGCCGCTCTTGAGGTGAAATTATGAACCGTTTCGATCATTAGACGGAGAATAATGGAAAATAAAACGTCGCGGCGCGCACACAATTCCGATTCGTTTGTATGTGAGCCGGTTAATTATCCACGCTAATTGCCACACGAAAACCAAAAACGAAATAAACGTAACTTTTAATTTCTAAATCAGGCGTGCGCCGGCCGTTTAGTGTTTTGCTCTCTTCGGTGCGCTCGACGAAAACGAAAGTTGTTTGGTTAACGATGTTAAATTTATTATAATAAGAATATAATTATGAAAATTAAAAATATATATATTTAGACTGAAACTGGCAGGTTTAGATTTAATTTATTGCTTCTCTGTCAACAGTGCAACGTACAGATAATAGATGTCACTTTAATGGTGTATCTATCCTTAATGGTTTAGGTTTCTTATATTGTAATACATTTTTCAAGATTATTTTTTTATTATTTAACTCATTTTTTGTAATTTACCATAATTTATATTTTCATTAATCGCATCTTCAGAAGTCATAAGCCTTCAAGTCCAATTAGATATAAAATTAGATTGATTTTTAGTTTTAAATGTTAGTTATTACTTGTTATTTAATTAATTATTTAGATCTTTGGTCTTTTTTCTTAAAAAAAATACATATTAAAACAAATTAATTACAAATACGTAAAATTTTGAATGATAGAAGCACGAGAAGAATATATAATTACAAATGATCCTTCACTCAAATATTTTTGGCACCATGATGTTGAGAAGGCAAGTATCCTAATCCACATCCGGAAAATTTTAAATTTTCTTCAATATCGGTTTTTGTCCACTTTTTAGGAGGAACGTTTTGGCAGTTAGTGTTATATTTATTTATACATATAAATATGCATCTTTATAGACAAATATGTACATTTAAATAATAATTCAAGGGATGAGGTGTTAGTATGTTAGTCTGTCAAAAGGATATATTTATATTTATACATGAAAATTCATATCTTTATAAAAATGTGTTTATTACTTTACTAGAAAAATTTAAAAATCAAAAGATAAGGCAAATAAATAACTTTGATATTTATTTATATTTTAAATTCCAACACAAAATCTTTCACTATTACCTATTTAGAGAAAATTCTAATTGAAGACGAAATGACAATTTCTGTAATTATAACAATAAAAATCAATTCTTCCAAAAATATTTAGTGGTTAGTCGTATAAACTAACTAAATACACTATTTGTACTCTGTATTATCAATATTATTAATTTTTATTTATTTTCTTTACTAACGGTAGCACGTTCTTGAAAATATCAGAAGAACAAACCATACAGCAAATTATCGAAGACGCACATGGGTAGAGTGTGGTTTTTCGAATCAATTAGCATGTTCCAAGTTTAAAACGTTACCAAATATTTGCTCAGGGCAATCGCAAACTGGCAACACCGCCCATCTTATCCGTATCCTCTCTCAAGGATGTCGTCGCATTATCTAATATTTGTGGTGATTACGAAATAAAAAAATCGAAACCTCTCCAAACAGATTCACCTTAAAACGAGATGCGAATGTAAATTTAAATATATCGCAAAAAATAATGTCATCTCGTAAAATATTTTTCCATAAACTAATTTGTTCCAGTGCTTGGGGCTATGTTCTAATCTTTAAATGTTTCGATATGGCCTCGTCATAACTATTACAGTATAGAATAAATACTTTTTTAGAGTTTATTTTAAAAACTTTTTTCAAGTTACTGCTTTAAAAAAATCTGGAGTTTATAATTTACCATCCAAATAGTAAAATAAATTCTTCGATATTTTTAAAGAATAAACAAAGATTTGTATTATTATTTACAATAATAATTATATTCACTTATTGATTGAGAATATAAAGAAATCCAAAATATATAATATTTTCTTATTACATAAAATGATTCTAGAAAGAGGAAATGTTAATTGGAAAAAATATATAATAAAATAATGATACAATTTTCTGTTAAAGGTTACTTCCAAGTCTTTTAGTTACTCTGAACAGATCAATCATCAATTTCTTTTAAGGAGTTTAAATAATCACCAAAAAGCAAAAATGAGAAGAGGGCGGAACAACTAAGTGAACTCAAATAAACTAAGATATTTTTTTCAAATTTTAACACACTGAAAGTAATTAATGATCCTACAAACGTATTTCATGATACCAGCATGGAAACCTATAGATTTTTATTACCAAACCTCATGTTTGAGGCAATCAAATACTTATGCAAAGTCCATAAAACAGTAGACAACTAAACGATTGGATTCAAATGCATTTAGAATAAATGTACTAATTGACAAAAGGTTAGTTAATAGTATCTGTCTTGCTGGAAGTCATGCTGCTCACCCATTACTATGTTCTGGTACATCCAACTCAATTTTGTAGTGATAGGTTTATTGAAAAGCATTGAAGTATGGCAATCTGCAATATCTTTTCTTATATCTGAATTAAACAATGATGTGATAAGTTTTCCTGCAAAAATCAGGAGATACAATTTGCGAAAAGGTTCAAATAAAATAGAATTGGCAGTTAAATAGTATAAAAACAGCTAAAAAAGTTAGCATTTATTTGTATATTCATTTTATGACACACTTTATCTATCTATATTCAGTACACTACTATTTGTAGGTAAATATATTAAGTGTTGATGTTTTATTTAAATTTGACATAATGCTGTTTTAAATTGTTCATTCAACGAATAAAGTAATTTTATTTATTTATTTATTGAAACTTTACAATATCCTGTTACTATACATATAAAACTATAAACTATATAAAAAAAATCACAACAATTTTGCACAGCTATGTGTTCTTCCACCCAATAAGTTTCCTCTTCTGTAGGTGCCTCTTAACTTTAAATGACAGATACTTATCCAATTTGCATTGTTTGCCATTTAGACAATATTATAGCAATTTTTGGCTCATTTATTCCCAATTTAGATGGAACTCTTTTCTGACATTTTATTGTAATATAGCTTTATTTTTCATTTTTTTTAAAATGTTAATTAAATAACTAATATAGAAAAAACACTTCTATTTCGTTTATTTTTGAAACAAAATGTTTCTTAGCAATAAGCAATTATTGATCAATTCTTTATATTTTTTTACTTTCTCTATAAAGATAAACACATTTTCTATGATAATGTCTGATGTTATCTTTTGCTCTTTTTTTTTCTTCCAGGTTTTCTTGCAATTCTTCCAATTTATTGCAGCGAAAGAAAATGTGTGCATCATCTTCTTCTCTGCAGAGGGCTGATTCCTTTATTTTAAATCTTCGTTTCTTAGATATTCCTCGAAGTTCCCATGACACTCAGAAAGTGTGTCATATAGTGGTTGATTTCTTTAACAGTATAAGCGACCATTTAACTTTTCCCGTTTAATCTCCCACTTTTCCTGCCACTTCTAGATTATTTTTCTTTCGAGTTATCACTTTTTTCCACTGTTTGTCCAAACCTCGTGTCCTCTGTTCCACCTTCATTTCTTCTCGCTATTAGTACCAATGTCGTGTCTTGCTATTTTAATTGCTATCTTCCTTTTTAGTCAAGTATATCTTTATAGAAACCTTTATTGGCATTCTCCTCATATTTACATATAATTACTTTATTGTTATTTTTTTTCTTCTTCTTCGTTTTCTTTTTTCTACAGAGCTTCTCAGCCGCCTGCCTCAGTCGCCACTTCTTCTTCTTTCTCTTTCCCGTTCTATTCTTATCACAATCTCTATGCCTGCCCCATCCTCTCTCATCCATTCACCTATCCTTTTCATTCTCCTTATCCACTCTTCACGCACAAACCCCTTTTATCCATATACATCTCAACTCTTCCTAGCATATCTTTCATTTCCCCCCATTCTCTAGCCGGTAACACTACATCATCCGCATATGCCAACATCCATACTTTCATTCTTCCAATCACTACTTGGCCCGCCTGTCCTTGGGCTCCCTTGTCTTACTCCCTTCCATATCCTAACCTTGTCTGACACATTTTCCCCTACTCTCGCTCTCATCCATATCCCTTCATACACCCTTCTCACCCTTTCTACTGTCACACTACTCGCACCTCTCCTCTTCAGACACTCCACCAACTTTTCTTTTGGCACAGAGTCATATGCCTCTTTCAAGAGTAACAAACACCGCATACACACTCTTTTTGCTCTGCCCTGAGTTTACGGCAGTATTCTCCTTTCCTCCACATCTTCTTTTAGCCGGCTCTTCACTACCGTCAAAGCTATCTTGTACTCGGTACACATGATTGTTATTCTCCTGTAGTTTCCAATCTCCTTTTTGCTCCCACTTTTGTGTACCGGGCACATTACCCCTACTCGCCATGATCCAGGCAATTCTGACTCGCCTCTCCACATCCTCTTTAACAAGGCCCTGAACCATCTTCTTCCTTCTCCCACTATCTTCCACATTTCGGCCTTCAGCCCATCCAGTCCTAGTGCCCTGCCTCTTTTGAGTTCCTCAAAGGCCCTTTCTACTTCTCCCACCGTAAACAACAGCACTTCATCCATGTGTTGATACTCCCCAACCCCTGCCGGCTCCCCACACATCGTCTCTCTATATTTTTTTCTATTTTATTGCGCATCCCATACCTTATATCCCTATAGTATTATATACTCCGTTACGTATCCTAATACGCTTCGCTTGTATTCCTCCCGCCCTTTATGATTTTGCATTTTGCTAAACATACTTGCAAAAGAAAGAAAGATGTCAATGTTTAAAAGCCTGAACCTGGGCTCATATGGCGGATGCGGCATAAAACGCACGTTCCCATCGTGTTGATGGTCATATTGTTGAAACAAAGCCGAGACAAGATATTGGCCGTCCAGACGCTGGTGCTACAGTAAAAACATTATTTATACAAATACAAATACAAAAATTGTATTGATGCCTTAACATAAATGTTTTACACAAGTCATGGAAAATAAAGACATACATTGAAAACTTAGATTAGAGTAATAAATACATGTCAAAAATTAAGAAAGACTGCATTGAATAATAGTACATATATGATTGCTGGCGTCTAATATTTGTTACATACATAGATGAGTGATAATGTAGTAATCACTACCTTAAGTATTTCTAGCTACCGATTGGTACGGGACAAACAGAAACTAGAGATACAACGAATTAGTTAATGTGTCAATAAGAGGCAAAAAACCCATAAGTAAATAAATATAATTAAAAATTGCGTTCAAAACTAAGACTGGCTACTTAAAATATCTTAAATTAACGAGTGGCATTAAAGACATTAAAAACAATGAATAGATAAATAAATATAAAAATTGCGTTGAAAAAAAATAGCTACTTAAAATATCTTAAATTAGTCAATATGTCATTTAAAGTTTAAAACAATAAATAAATAAATAAAATATTAAATTTGCCTTAAAACCAACAAATAACTACTTAAAATATGATTTAAAATCAAAGCGGCGGTACTCATCCCAACTATAGAATGCATTTTTCGTCAAACATTACTTAATGAGTTTTTTAAATGCCTGAAATGATACTTTCTGGTAGTATACTATCAAACCGTATACCGTAGAATCGATCTCCTGTTTGGGTTTTAGTTAGCCTAGCTGGTTTTGTCTAAATATTATCTTTTTGCCATGTATGATAACTGTGCACATTACAACAATTTTTATAAAGGTTTTTGTGTTTTTTTAATCGTCTGAGTATCCGTACCTTGCGATAATACGGATAACTCTACGCTGCAGGCCAAAAATTCGATGTCTGATCCACGAATGACCCCCTGCAATCCACCCATAAGATATATAATAATCGAAGCGTGTCTTTTTGTACCTGTGTTGAAAGACCAGGGATAAGAAATATAGTGGAAGAGACCTTGCTGGCAAGTGCTTCGGCATGTACTATACATGACAAGTGAGAGTCAATGTTTAAACTTAAAAATTTAGTTCTTTCCTTTTCATTCGTTTTCGAAAGAGAAAACATCAGGATCGCAGATTTCGTGCTACTTAATTTAAGCCAATTACTCAAAAACCAACAAGGCCATTGAACTTGTACCCTGTTCGAAAGAATTAGTTATCACTTCTACAAGTTTTAAGATAGCATTCGTAGTTGAACGTCCTTGCCTAAATCCAAACTGCTCCTTACGTAAAAGGTCTGCATTTTCAAAATAGTCAATTAGCTGCAGTTGCAAAATTTTTTCGAAGACTTTACTAAATACTGTCAGTAAGGAAATGGGATGATAATCGTCCGGATCATCTTGGTCACCTTTTTAAAAAATAGGAATAACAATAGCCTTTTTAAAGGCCTCTGGAAATATATTGTTTCGAAAGCACATACTTAAGATCTTAAAGGTGATATGATATTATTTAGAGCTTCATTTATTAAATCAATGCGTAATCCATAGAAGTCCTTACTTTTGTATTTTTTAGGTTGTTTATAACATTTCATGTCGTAATTGTTGCAATCTCATTATTTTTTAATTTAAATATTGTTTACAATTTGGGGGATCAACATTAGGCTTAGATAAGATGTCCAAAAAATACATTAAATTCATTGGCAGAGATTTTCGTCTCTTTTTTATTTTTACTCGTTGGTCTTTTGGAATTTATAATTTTCCACATAGCTCTCGGTTCGAAGTTATGATCTCTAGCGCTGTAGGCCTCCAACTTACATAACTCAGCCAAACGTCTGTAAATACTTCTATATTGATTCCTTAAATATCTTAATGTAGGATCTTGGCTTTCGTTATATGATACAGATATTAACGCTAATATATTTCGCATGTTACTAAATTTGTTGTTAAACCATTTAACCTGCTTGGTTTCATTGCCTGACTTTATATACTTTACGGGGAAAGATGACTCAAAATGTTTAATAAATATTGAGATAAATATACTTACGCACTGATTTGTATCTAAACTATTATTAATAAAACTCCATGATTCAGTATCTAATAGTTGAAATAGTGTCATTTTACCGGTAGCTGTAATGGGTCGTGATTGTTGATGACATAGTGAGGTGTCCGCATATTCAATATCAAATAATATCCGTCTTTGGGGGTAATGTAGTTAGTAGCTACATTATCTATTCAGTTATTTATATGAGTTGGAAAATGAACTACAAATTTAAAACCAAAAGTATGCACAACATCTATAAGAATATATTCTCTATTTATTGGCGGATTAAAGGATGGTGTAGAGGAGGAGCACTTACGGGTTACCTTCAAGCCCTTTTGCACTATTGTGACTGATAAGGAGGCCGGAAAGAAGCGTGGATTTGGTTTTATTGAATTTGAGGATTATGACTCTGTTGATAAGATCTGCTTACAACGATCTAATAAAATTAATGGTAAACACATATATGTTAAGAAAGCATTGAGCAAAGGTGAAATTGAAAGAGCTCACGAAGGAGGTGGTGGTTTAAGATCAGGACCCTGTGTAGGTAACTTCAATAGTGGTGCAGTGTGGTAACTGGAGTGGAAACACGGGGGAGTGGAGGCCTTGATGGAGACTGGAACAATATGGGTGGTGGTAACCAAGGTTATAACAATAGTGGCGGTGGATGGAATAATGGCCCCAGTGGAAATCCGTAGGACCACCAGAATAACAATTAAGGTGGTAATTAAGGAAGTGGATGAGAAAACTATGGCAAAAATCCAGGAGGCAACAATGGAAATGGAGGTTGGAGTGGATCAAATGATGGTGGATTTGGAAATTATACTGGTTTAATAATAAGGAATAATTTCCAATCAAACAGGCCTACACCATAGGGTTTAAATAAAAGATGACAGCACAATAAGTTGGCCAGATTAAAAAAAAACAGACTATTTAGTTGTTAAGGATTGCAACTGTAATTTAACAAAAACAAAAAGTGATTTATTTTTGACAAATAACTTGTCACATGTTGAGGTTTTGATCCGTTCTATTTTTGTTAGATTTTAGGCAAATATGTATGTGTCAATTAAATTATTAAAGATATTCTACAAGACAGATAGGGTTGTTTATCCTAGTAGATCTTAATTTTGTATTCTTAATTTAGATTAGTGCAGGTTTTATTTTATGATTGTACTCCATATCGTTTTATTTAATTGACTAGATGTACTTTGTACAACTGAACTAAATAAACACATTTTATACACACATTAGCCTACCAAGGGCTTGTATCGCCTATCCTGCGTGTCCCTCTATTTTGGTGATGTTGATTTTCATTGTTAGGTGCCTATCTAACCATATACCTAAATATTTTATCTGGTGACTACTTTCTCTTTAGTTCTTTTATTGGCTAACAGAATTATGGCTTAAGTTTTATCTTTTGCTATTTCTAATCTATTTTGTTCTATTTTCCTTACCAGAATTTCTAAAGCTTTGTTTGCCTTGTTTATTGCTTTTTTTGCTTTTTTGTCTAATGCAATAATCGCAAAGTCTTCTGCGAAACATACTCTTTGGGCTTCTTCTGCATGTGTATTGTTAAAATCTCGTTGAAGTATAGAATTAACACACTTAACTATACTACATTTCTGGCGACGAGGATATTTGAGAGATAATAGACGGAACGATGTCAACATATCCAGTAACAAGCAGTGGAAAGACAAACAGTGCAAGACAATACAAAAACATAGAACAGTTTAACAGTGCAAATAGAAACATCAACTTTGAAGAACTTAAAATTTTGAAAAATTTTCACCAGAGAGGGAAGAATCGGATTATTAGATCCAGCGTTTTGTAGTTGATTTAACATTACATGTTCACGTCACAGACAACGAAAAAAGGAACGACCTTCTAACAAAGGTAGGATCTGATTCATTTAAATTATTGGTTGACAATTTTAAACCGAACAGCATATTGTCAAAACCGAATGACGAAATAAAAGCAGTTTTAAGTGGACATTTTGGAAAAACATCGTACGTTCTTGTGGACAGAATGCAATTTACGCTTCTCATGCGGCATCAACACGAGTCAATATTGCAATACATATCAATTTTACGGGCGTTAGCAGGCAAATGTGATTTCAAAGCATCTTTAAATGAACGTTTACGAGACCAGGTAGTGATCGGATTAAACAATAATTCGTGGCAACAAGAAATAATTGCTACGATGCTACACTAGCAGAAGTTAAGCCAACAGCGCTTAAAGTTGAACAAGCAGAAGTGAAATCAAAGTGTCTAACACTGTTATCAAATACACAACTGAGTCCTAACACGAATCGCGTACAAATACAGAACAAAAACTATTAACAACAACAGTTTACACAGAAAAGCTTTTCCCAAAATCCTACAAAATGTATGTTTCGCGGCAACGAATGACATTCAAACAATATTTTCTTGTGAATGGAAAGAACTGCAACGCGTGTGGACGATTAAATCATTTCCCTTCATTTGGACATTCAAACGTACAAAACAAAAACACTAAACAAAGACAGTTTAAATCAAATAACTTAAGGTATGTGCATGAAGATAATACAGACGAGAACGGTACGGATTCATCAACAAACACAACAAGCATTAGGTGTATAGATACTCCGAAAAAGGTACTACTTTCAGTTAAATTTAATGGAAAGAATATCGACATGCTATACGATCCAGGTGCACCATATTCAGTGATTGGCAGAAGACTATGGACACAAATTCGTTCACCAAAATTGAAACCTACACGTAAACACGTAACTTGATTGCATACACAGATCTTGAAATAAAAACCCTTGGTATAACTGAAGTTAACATTGAAGCATTTAACAAAAATCAAGTTCTTAAGGTGTATGTAGTTGATGGGATCGATTGTTCATTGTTTGGTTTAGATTGGTGTCTAAAATTTAAATTGCCAATGCCAACAGGAGCAAAAATATGTCATACTAAGAGAAATACGGTAAAAACGGAGAGAGATCCAACAAATTCTCAAAAATCATCAAGAACTTTTTAATGGAAAGCTAGGTTCAAGAAACGGATACATTTCATATTGACCCACAGGTAACACCTAAGGCTTTTCGACCCCGACCGGCACCTATCGCAATACAGGAACAAGTAGAGGCAGAACTCAAACGTTTACAAACAGAGGGTATTCTCGAACCATTAGACATGATAACTCAGAGTGTAGAATGGGCAACACCCATTGAAATAGCGGTTAAGCCAAATGGCAATGTACGAATTTGTGGCGATTTTCGTATAACTATCAATCCACATGTACAACGAGACGATTACCCGATTCCTCGTTTTGAAGACATAATTTCTAAACTAGCAGGTGGTCAACAATTTACAAAAATAGATCTATGAGTTGCTTACTTACAACTCAACGTGCATCGAGAAAGTACTTGGTCATATCAACACACAAGGGATATTTCAGTTACAGAAGATTACCTTTTGAAATATCTTTCGCTCCATCATTCCTTCAACGAACAATTGATATTATACTATCGGGAATTGATGGAACAATTTGTTATCTTGATGATATTCTCATAACAGCTCCAAATATAACAGAACACATACAACGAGTGTAACAAGTATTAAAACGATTAACGAACGCAGGAAATAAAACACATCAATCAAAGTGTGCTTGGTTACAGAGAGCGTAAACTATTAGAAATAATTTTTAGTGAACATCGGAATACACCCAAAATAGCAAGTAACAGACTTCTTAGATAGGCTATTTTAAACAATTGTATAATCGTACAATTTCATATCATCCACGAAAAGATAACGCTCCAGCAGACGTATTATCAAGATTACCACTTAATGATATCGAGTTAACAGAGAACGAAAAAGTAGGTTTACCAAGAAGAGAACACTTACTCAATTTAAGATTAAATAAATTGCCAATATCAAAACGAACTATACATTGTAAAACAGCAAGTGATCAAACATTAAGTCAAGTAATAAAATTTACCATTCACAAAGAAAGAATATGTATTCCGGCAGCACTACAAAAAGGAGTATTAGACATGTTGCATGATGGACACACAGGTATGTGTGCTATGTAATCAATGGCAAGATTGCATGTGTATTGGCTGAACATCAATTATCGAGTATTCTCAAAAATGTACATCGTGGCAAAGTTCCAAACAAAATAAAACGGAAGTACCACTTTATCCATGGTATGCTCTACCAATCCCATGGTCACGTATTCATATCGATTTCGTGAACCTATTGAAAACAAAATGTTTTTAATTGTAATAGATGCATTTTTAAGTTATACTCATGAAAAGTATAACTACCGAGAAAACAATAAAAGCACTACGTGAAAATGAATGATGAAATTTATTGTATCAGAAAATGGACCTCAGTTAACGTCAAACGATTTTTAAAACTTTTGTAAAACGAACGGCATAAAACATATAAAAGTAACCCTGTACCGTCCAAAATAAAACGGCATAGCTGAACGAGCAGTAAGGACATTCAAAGAACGAATGAACGCAAGTAGTAAAGAAGATGACTTTAATCTAAGAATAAATATAACTCATCGAAATACAATACAGCGATCGACAGGCAGATCTCTCAGTGAACTTATTTATGATCGATCGTTACGAACAGTATTCGATAATATCAAATCTGATGTGTCAAGAAACCAAGAATATAAAACAGCCAAACAGTAGATCGAAGCCAGTCCGTCATTGTTGTTTACAGGGAAGCAATAATTTAATCTGTAAATGCAGTTCGATTCAGATTAGCATGACAATTACATCAATTCATAGTATTTATCCAAAAATCCAATTTACAATATAAAAAGAAATTTTGTCACGTATTTTGGGTATTACATCTCGTTAGTGTTTTTAACATAAGTTGTGGTTTGGACGTTAACACAACCCTATTATTTTTATTTATTAATTATTTTCTGTTTCTAGATTTTTCATAAACTGAATACCATAGTATCCGAATAAGTCGGAATAAGTGTTGATTGAAAGGGAATTAACTATTGATCAATCCTTGTTTGTTGATCTTCAAAATTACCATTTTAGTAAAATATTATTCTGTTCTTCTTCTTTATTGCCTGAATCTAAATAACCAACTATAAAAACATATTGGAGACACTTAAATATTTTTTTAATGCATATTTTCTCATTTGAATTAAATATTAAACCAGGTTTTTCTGTTTAAGTTCTTTCTGTAATACTCATACATTATTAATGCATTATTTATAAAAATATATACACTAGTGCAAGATTATCAGTTGATGGTGTGATCCAGGATTAATTCAACTATTATTTACGATTTACAAAGAAAGCATTATTTTGATGGAGGTTGTTTATTAAAAGAAGTACAGGAAAGTGAATGCCTTGTTTCTTTTGGATTTAATTGTGTTCATTGTTCTATAAATAAGTTCTAAAATCGGTTTGGAACTCACAAAGTGGACTATTTTTGGGGGAAAATAATGATGACTCGGCACAATTTCGGTTTTTGTGCTTTAATAAAAGTATATATAGTAAGTTGAGCCAGGATCTAAAACTGTGTTATAGTAGAAAGATTTATTGAACGTTTAAATTCTAATCTAGTCACGGTGTGCGCGTACAGTTGCAAGACTCCAAAAATATGTCGTGTTTAATTATCAAATAGAACAATTACGATTCTTATATCTAAATTAACAGACTTTATTGCTTTAAAATGCATTCAGCCTAAAGGAGAGAACCAAAGTATAAGATTATTTTGATTAAATAATTGAATTAACTGATAATCGTAATAAACATGATCAAATTTAGTAATGAAATAAAGTATCACTATGAATGGTTTTTGAATCAATATAATAAAATAATATTGTGTTTGTTCCTTACTTCTTTTATTTATTTAAGCGTTAGGTGTACAATTGAAACATTAAATAAAACAGTGAAGCAAGGAATAAACTTGGTGGTATTTTATTATATTAAAATAAACTATGTTGATATCACTTATTTAATTTATCAAGATTATAATTTTATAAAGCAATAATCAAACATATCCAATAAATAAAATAAAATATTTACACTGTTAAATACATTATAGAATATATACGAACAACACGATATTGCCATTTTCCGGATTCTTTAAAACTTATGAAGTCGTTCTAGTGATGTGGATACTTTTCTGAAAAAAATTGAACTTACAATTTATATATGTAGGTGATACTCAGATAAATTATTAGTAAAGGTCGAGATTATTTTATTATTATGAATGTGTGAGAATTATTTATATTATTGTAATAAATAAATAAAAAGTCTGATATCAACCAAATTAATTGTTTTAAATGAATCAATCAACATGTATCACGAAGTCAAAAGCTCACGTATTTAATAAATATTAGTCAAAAAAGACTCATTTTACTTATTTATTGCAATAATAAGTAGAATGAGTCTTTTTTGACTAATATTTATAATAAAAAGCGTGATTTACGAAGTTGTATCGCTTTAATTTAAGCACTATCAAACAGGATAGTTCAACTATTTTTTTTTGAATGATACCTTGTTTTTGTTGTTTTATATTCAATTATTTGTAATAAACTACCTTTAGAGGGAAATTGAATGAGATAATATTGATAATGAAATCATTCTAATGGTAGGAAATTAACAGTATTGAAGTTTAAAACTGCCGGAGAGTGCCGAAGAACGTATAATAGTACCTTGAATTTAATTTTACTATAGAGAATCGCAGTTTTACTAATTTTCGTGTTTCCTGTTAGATTTGCCTCAAAAACCAACTTGATTAAGTGATACTAAATAAAGTTATAACTACAGTATCATCACTACTTAGCAACTGGTTTTATCTATCTTTTATGTTTCTTGTACCAAATTTAATTAATCTATACTCAAATAAGTTCTATATTGTTATACAGGGTGCGGCAAAACAGACAGTGCAGTTTTGAAGGGCTATTAAAAAAACGGCGCAATTTAAAGAAATGGGGTTTATTTTATCTTAATGGGTACATCATGCCATTTTATGCATTAAGTCCTGAAGATGACATCATAAAGATGATGACCCCCAGCAGCGATACATTGATGAAGGCGATTATTGAAATTTTCGGCCGCATTTTGGCACATCTCGATGGGTGTAGCCGCGATTTCCTCCCGAATTCGATACCTGAGTTCTTCCAAGGTGCCAGGTCGAGGCCTAAAAACCTTTTCCTTCAGGTAGCCCCACAGGAAGAAGTCGCATATGCTTAGATCAGGGGAGCGTGCGGGTCACTCCACATCACCTCTCAGAGAAACAAGGCGCCCAGGGGACACCTGTCGCAGTTTCGTCATTAAAACTCGAGCAGTATGGACCGTAGCCCCGTCCTGCTGAAACCAGATGTCTCCCAGATCTGCTTCCTCCATCAGTTCTTCCAAACGAGGTTGAAAAAAATTTTCCAACATGAAAGCATAACGTTGAGCAGTGACAGTTACGGTTCGTCCGTCCTCTTCAAAAAAATAAGGCCCAATCACCCCAAATTTGGAAATCGCACACCACACGGTGACTTTTGGGGAGTGAAGATGCCTTGGGTTATTTACAGCCCAGTATCGAAAATGATGTTTATTCACCCTTCCACAGAGATGGAAGTGGTCCTCGTCACTACTGAAAAAAGTTGACCTCGTTCTCCAGACCAAACCATGGTAACGACTAAAAACGGTACGACCCCCCCGACACAATGTGATCCCTCCCAGGTAGGTACCCCCCACCACACGGGATGTACTGGGCGTTCTAAACTGCTTTTGCCGCTGTCTGTATAAAGACTTGACTTATTAAAGGTATCAGAAAAATAAACATTTATAAGCTATTGAATTCGATTTTGAATTTATTTGGGGTTTCTCTATTTTGTTGACATCAAAATGTGCAATGAAATCAAGAAATTGTATTGATTAGAATCAATTAACAAAGAATTTAAATTAGCATTGAATTACAATCGATCGATTACAAATCTATATACTTAATATATCAAAAATAAAAATTTCAATAAAACAAAATAGTGTTTGATGCAGATTTACGCTAAAGTCATTATTCGATTATATTTTTTTTAATGAGGCTGATGATATGATATTGATGTGGCCAATTTGTGGTTACAACAAGACGGTGCCACATACCGTACATCCCGTGAAATAATTTAATTACTGCATGAGACATTATCTGGTCGTGTATTCTCTCGTTTTGGTGATCAGAATTGGCCCCCTAGGTCGTGTGAGTTAACACCATTAGAATTCTTTTTATGGGGTTATTTGAAGTCAGAGGTCCATGTCAACAAACTTACTGCCACCTATGTGATGCGAACAGTGAAAAGGCGGATTTATTAAAATTTTTTGGGTTGGGATGGTAAATATCGTACCTCAAAAGATTAAGTAGAATTGGAAGTATGGTATAGCCTTGGGTTGACTTTGCTCATTGAATTGGAATGTGTTGGGAAACCAATCACTATTGGTTCATCTCATTTGTAATTGGCGCCACAACCTAGGGGACAACACTATATGGGCTCTACCTTCTTTTGCTCTCTCTAAATCATCTTTCTTTTTCCTCCCGCTAAAACTATGCTCTATCATCACACTTATATGACGGTCAACGCGTGAGTGCCGGGGTGCACATTTTGTACTTTATTAAATAAACAATTTTCGAGTATTATTTGTTGATTTTGTCACATGCCACACCGAGCGCCTCAACAGGTTATGGGCCCAGGCGGAACTAAGAGTGGGAAAGCAATGTAAAATACGGTAGTTTCCAGTCGGAAACGTACTGGAAACACGCGCACGTCGTAACCTCAAAATGGCGGAAGACCGAAAAATATAGAATACTATTATTCGATGGTTCGAACTTTAGAAACTGGAAATTCAGGATAGAAACACTCTTGATGGAAATAGACCTGACGATTTACATACAAAAACGCCATTCGGAAATGGTAATTATCCACGAAAATGACAACAGCGAAATTCAAGCCCGAAAAGCGGAACAACAGGCTGCCCACGCTAAAGCCGGTCGTAAATACAAATCTTAAAATATCCAACGGATCACGGATAGCCATCTGGAATAAGCGAAAGATAAGGATACCGCTTTTGACCTGTAAAATTCCTTGTGAACGGCATTTGAGAGGAAAGGGTTAGCGAGTCAGCTCTTATTACGTAAATCACTCCTAACCTTAAAATGTAAATAAGTCTCTGCCTGAACATTTTTTGAGGTTTGACAAAATGATCAGAGAACTCTAGAATCTGATGTTAATTGTCATTTGTTATTGACAATGTCCAAGCAGTACAACAATGTGATAGCGGTTCTCGAAACGTTATCACCCGAATACCTTTCGTTAAGTTTCACCAAAAACAGACTTTTTGATGAGGAATCCAAACTAAAGGATCACAGTAATGTGAAAAATAAATATTATGATATTCAGTCTTTTACAGCTTTCACTGCCCAAACCTCTGTCTATCAGTCGAGTGTAAACAAAAACAGACGTAAACATGGCAAGTTAGATTCCAATGTACAACGAAATAATCAGTTTCAGTTTCAGTGTCATTATTGTGGGCAGTTGGGCCACAAAAGGACTGAATGTCGGAAACCTAAACGACAAAATCACTCAAACCATAACACTACTCACATGGCATACTGATAGTGACGATGAACCGGAGAACCCTACAACTTATTCGTACTCATTTTTAACTGAAGCGACCACTACTTCAGGAATGGTGGATCATCTGATGAACTCCGAGTCATTCGCTATGAACTTGCGAAAAATTAAATTCCCTATTCAAAATCCGGACCATTCTTAGAATAGAGAGTCAGAGGTGATGTTCAAGGATACGTAAATGTGGAAGTAAAATACATTTGGTATCATTTAAAGATGCTCTAGTTGCTCCAGGGGCTCAACAAAATTTACTATCAGTACTTAAATTAGAGCAGATGGACTAGAAATTACTTTCAAGAACGGAAGGGGTATTATATCCAAGAATGGTAAGGCAGTTGCGATTGCTTGCTAAAAGGAACCTGAAGTAGCAATATGAACTGAAATTATCACTCCATCAAGTGAAGCTCAAATCTGCGAAACATGACAAAGCCTGGAACTATGGCACAGAAGAATGGGACATTTCAACATCATCAGTCTGGACAAGTTGCAGTACCTCATTGACGGGATGAAAATCAACGTAGACGGGGAAACAAGGACTAGATGTCATAAGTGCATAGAAGGAAAGCAGGTCAAGGAACCTCATGACCAACACAGGAAAAGGACACGACGACCATTGGAGCTAATCCACAGCGATCTCGTTGGACCTGTCACCCCAACATCGCAGGATGGGATAATGGGCGCGAATACATTTCGAAGGAGATCCAGGAGCCCTTCAAGACAAAATGGAGTGGCCGAAAGAATGAATCGAATTATTCTAGAACGTGTTAGGTGTAAGCTCCTAAGCTTCCAACCCCGGGAAAGGTTTTTGGGCTCAAGCAGTGATGTGCTCTGTCTACCTTATCAACCGAAATGCTACATGGTCGGATATTGTCCAAACGAATATGTACTTTGGAGTTTAGAAAAGCGAAAGCTAGTAAATGTGAGAGACGTCATCTTCGAAGAGTCGAGATGTAGTTTCGAGGGAATTACGAGCGACGACTGGATCTACAAAGGTGAGCCGGACGAAATCGACGAAGGATCAGAGGAGGAAGCAATGGATAACTCACCCGAAGTAGAGGAATCCAAAGGATACCAAATTCAGAAGGAATCTCCAGAAGACACCTTTGAAGATACCTTGGATCATTTCGAACTAGAGACTCCCCGAAGAAGCATCAGGACGCATCATAGATGATTATGCTTCGCAGAATCTTTTGTAGACAAGGTACGTGAATCGTTTGAGGACATACAAAACTTCGACGAAAAGAACTAATGCATGGGTGCAGTTTAGGAGGAACTCAATGCCCTGACCATAAAATCGAACATGGGAAATAGTAAAGGCGCCCATTGGAAATAGGATAATCAACTCTAGGTGGGTCTTCAAAATTAAACAAGACAGCGATGGCCACATCGACAAGTACAAAGCGTGTTTAGAAACCTATGCTCCCGTGGCTAGACTGACCACTCTCCGTACTCTCATTTCAATCGTTATTAAAGAAGACCTCTTCTCGGACCAACTCGATGTCAAAACCGCTTTCCTACATGGCAATCTCAGAGAAGAGATCTATATGAAACCACCGTCTGGGTATGAGTACGAGGAAGGATTTGTCTGCAAGTTAAATAAAACGCTATACGGACTAAAGCAGTCCTCCAGAGAATGGAACGCGACATTTGACGCCTTCATAACCAAAATTGGACTGCAGAGATCCCACGCTGATAATTGCTTTTACATCTGTCATACCAAGGGGTCGAGACTATACCTCCTTCTGTACGTAGATGATCTCATCATTGCCGGAAACTCACAAGTCCACATAGATAATGTCGGAGAAAAGATTCGACATGAAGGACTTGGGGAAACTTCACACGTTCTTAGGAATTAATATCCAGAGAACTTCTGAAGAACTGTTTATGGCCCAACCAACCTACCTAAGGAACCTTTTGTAAAAGTTCCACATGGAAAATTCTAAACCAGTTAAAACAGCCATCGAAATCAAACACATACCAAGCAATGAAGATGAGAAGTCTTTGAAGGACGTACTGCACCGCGAACTAATTGGATGTCTGCTTACTGCAAGTCTTCGGCAACATTGTCAGTTGGACCACTAGGAGACAACTATGCATCACTCTATCCTCAACGGAGGCGGAGTACGTCTCGCTTTCCATGGCAGCAGCAGAACTGATGTGGATAAAACAACTGCTCAACGATCTGAACGTTAATCTGTCACTTCTATTCCAGATGTTTGAAGACATTCAGTCATGTATCCTTTTACTTCAGAAGTGGGAACACAAATGTTTGAAACATATAGATGTGAAATACAACTTTGTTAAAGATCTTGTTAAAAAAGGATTCATTAAAGTAAATGATATTAATACCAAGAATCAAATTGATAAAACCGCACGCGCAACATGACTTTCTTAAACTTCGTATTGAAATGAGAATTCGTGAAATTAACTGAGACTTCTTATTTCATTACTATATAATTTTCCTACCATGCACCATTATCAATTGAAGAGGAATTTTTGAAAACCAATCACTATCGGTACATGTCCTTTATAATTGGCTAAATTAGCTCTCTTTTTCCTCTCACTAAAATTATGCCCTATCGTCACACTTGTACAACGGTCAACGCGTGGGTGCACATTTTGTACTTTATTAAATAAAAAGTTTTCGAGTATTATTTGTTGCTTTTGTCACTCGCCTCACCGAACGCCTCAACAGAAAGGAAGAAAATGGTGATGTGGCCATCATAATACTTTCCCTATATTTTTCTCGAAAACCATGAGGTTATTCTTGATAATTTGCTCAATTTTGAATTCTTCACAATTACTTGTTATATAAATTTCATTTAGTTCCCATAGTTTATTAGCAATAAGCAAATTTGTAAAAAAATTTAAATTAAGAACTTTACAAAAAAATATTTCATTTCAATGTAACTTTTTCAGTTTTTCATTCTCTTTAACTTTTGTTTGAAAAGTTATGTCTTATTTTTCAAAATTTCTTAAATTTAAAAATTTGTTGAATAAATCTATTCAACTTTGCAAAAATGTTAAGTTTATTTACGTTTTACTTTTAATTAAAACCCTCGCTTATGTTTTACTGATTGGAGGGTGGGTTAGAGGCCACCCACCCACCCTACAAATACATATTCACTTTAATTACTGATCGCCTCGCGGTTTGCAATAACTTTAATTACAAAATTTGGATAAAAGAAAATTGTCAGAAGTAAAAATTTTTGATAAAGAAAATGGTTGCGACCTTTACTACGTGGTAATCCATACAAATTATTAAAATTTTAGAGCTTCCAATAAAATCTTCACAATTTAGAAAGCGGGTTGAATAAAAAAATCTTGAAACCTAGAAAAGAAATTAGTGAAAATTTCTTGAATTCTTGAAAAAGTAAGTCTAGATTTTAGAAAAACAAATTCTAAAAAATCTAGGGCCTCAAAAAAATCTTGATTTCTACAAATAAATTTTCTAAAAAGTTTTAGAGCCTCCAAGAAAATCTTTGCAATTTATAAGATAAGAAGATAACCTTGAAATTTGCAGGAGAAATTTCTGGAAATTTCCTGAACCCTTGGAAAAAATTATAGACTTCTAAATGAAAATTTTCTAAACAATTCTATAGCCTCCTAGAAATTTAGAAGACCAGTTAAAAAATAAATTAAAATCGGGAAGAGAAATTACGGAAAATTCCTCAAACTTTCTCGAAAATAAGAAAATATTTACAGGGGAAAATTTTCTAAAAAATTCTAGACCCTTCAAGAAAAATCCCGCAATTTAGAACTTTCTAAATAATTTTATAGTTGAATCTAAATGTTGAATTCTAGAGAAGTAATTACTGAAATTCACCTGAATTCTCGAAAAAAAGAGGAATTAGAAAACATTTCGAGGCTGAAAGATAATCACAATTTATAAGAAAAGTTGAAAAAAAAAAAATTAATTTGGGAAAGAAGTTATTGGCAATTTTTTAAACTCTAAACATTTAGAAAAAAATCTAGAATGCCTCAAGGAAAATCTTTGCAATTTAAAAGACGACTTCAAAAAAAATCTTGAACTCTGGAGAATAAATTGCTAGAAATTTCCTGAACCCTCGAGAAAATAATCTGGATTTCTAGAAGTAATATAATCGATACTTGTTCTGCTACTCTCTTGATGGAACCAAATTTTCAAATTAGGAGAAGTAAAACTCTTGTTATGTTCCATTTCTTTATTTTCAGATATCTAAAAATAAAGAAATTATCTGAAAATAAAGAAATGGAACATAACAAGAGTTTTACTTCTCCTAATTTTCTAGAAGTAAATTCTAAAAATTCTAAAGCCTCAAAGAAAATCTTTGCGATTTAAAAGACAAGTTGAAAAAATCTTGAAATGTGGACTAGAAATTTCATGAGTCTAGATTTTTAAAAACAAATTTTCTAAAAAAAAGTCTTCATTTAGATCTTCGCAATTTACTGGAAATTTCCTAAATTTTACAAATTCAAATTGATACAATAAAAATAAAAAATTCGTTATTAATTTTTTTTTACTATTTTAGCTATAATTCTTTAAATAATAATGAAATTACGAAAATTCTTTCACTAATAAATTACCAGCAACGAAGAGAAGTAAAATGCTGAAAAATTAGACTTTCGTTTTTCAATTGTTTTTCAGTATTTTAAAAATAACTTTTCATAGCAAGGACGGTTTAAAAAAATTCTTTTACAAAATGATTTCTAACATCAAATACAAATTGATGGACTAAAAATCTTGAATTTTTTGCGCAATTTAGATAAGAAATTCCTAAAATTTCGATGTAACGAGAAATTTTGTAAATTTCCAGAAATATTGCAAAAACATTCTAAAAAACAACTCTCGAAAAATTGCTTTGCTATATCCAAAACAAATTGCTCAAAAATACTAGAATTTACAGACCTTTTTGAGACAAGAAAAACAACAAAATAAGGAAATAAATCTAAATAATTAACGGAAGATACTAAAATTTTTGAAGAGATATTTATAGCAAATTCTAAAATCATTGATGAAATGCTACAACATAAATATACAACAAATAATAACAATTAAGAAAAAAGAAATAGTAGACTCCTTGGAGAAATTTCTAGAACTCTACAAAAGAAATTTTTGGAAATTTCTAGGAACAGATTTTCTAGAAAAATCTATAGCCTCCAAATCAGAATATGAGTTATTGGAAATTTCTGAACTCTCGAAGAAAAAGTGTCGAATTCTGGAAAAGATTTTTTTTTAATTTTTGAGCCCTGGAGAAAATCTTTGCAATTTATAAGACAATATTAAAATCTAGAAGAGAAATTACTGAAAACAGCATCAAAGAAAATTCTAAAAATTTTAAAACGAACTTCTAGAACTCCCGAATCAGTCATTTGCTAAAAATTCTGGAAATGTGAATAAGAAATTACTGTTAACTTCCAGAATCCTCCAAATAAGTGCTAGAAATATACAAGGAAAACTTGTGAAAAATTCTAGAATCAAAATTCTTTGGACTGAAGATGCAAAAAAATTCCTGAAACTTTTAGAAGCCACTAAGTAAGTTCTAGAAAATTAGAAGAAAATTTCGTAATAATCTTAAAACCCTTGAATAAAATCTTTGCTAAAAATTCTGGAAATATCTATTTATTAGATAAGAAAAAGAAATTACTGTACACTTTTAGAATCTTCAAAAAAAGTTTTATAAACCTAAAATGAAATCTTTCTAGAAACTCAATGTAAAAGCAAAACCTAAAAGTATGGAAAATTATAGAAATTTAGAAGAAAATTTTCTAATAGAAAAAGTGGAACAAAATCTTGTATAGAAACCACGAAAATATTTTTATAAATAAATATAAATAATGACTTTTTGAAACTCTTGAAAAAAATCTTTGCTAAACCTGTAAAAATGTCTAGAATTCTCGATGAAAATTCTTTGGAAAGGAAGTTGCAATAAAAACTAAAAGTAGGGAGGACAAATTACTGAAATTTCAAGAATCTTTAAAGAAAAATCTAAAAAAAATTCTGAAATATCTAAAGTTAAATATTTTTCTCACAAATTAAGAACTTTACGAAAAATCTGTATTTATAAAACTTGTTCAGTTTATCATTCCTTTTAACTTTTGTTTGAAAAGTTATGTAATATTTTTTAAATTTAGATTTTAAATATTGAGAAAAAACAAAAAAAACGCCTCGAGTAAACATCCACTTCTGGTTTATGAATGTTCATCAAAAGATAAAACATAAACAGTCCATAGACATTCTCATTCGCAAAAACAATACTTTCCACAAATGTTGATGTGGCCATTATAGTAATTTCCCTATATTTTACTCGAAAACTATGAGGTTTACGGAAAAAGGCAATTCTTACTAATTTGTTCAGTTTTGGATTCTCTACAATTATTTGCTATGTAAATTTTATGTGAATTCAATAGTTTATTAGCAATTAACAAAAAACTTCAATTTTTATTATTTTTTCTCGAAAGTTAAGAATTTTATGAAAAATATATTTAATAAAACTTGTTTAGTTTTTCATTCTCTTTAACTTTTGTTTGAAAGGTTTTGTAATAATTTCTTTTTTCTTAAATATCGGAATAAACAAAACACGGCCTCGAGTAAACATCCATTTCCGGTTTTTGAATGTTTACCAAAAGCTTTTCAGTTCGAGTTTTTAATGACAAAACCTTAAGTTTAAAGTTTCATCTCAATCGGATTATTCGTTTTTGAGTTACAGCGCCCACAGACATTTTCACGCACGAAAACAATACTTCCCCTATATATACTATATAGGGAAAGTAAAAGGTGATTTTGGTTTGAGGGGAGTGATTGTATAAGAAAAAAGAGATTTAATAATTTAATAGGTAACTATACTTATGCAGCAAGCTCAAATAATATTACAATTGAAATTAAAAACAATAAACAAATACTATATGGGGAAGACATTCCCGAGCATATGAACGGAGGCAAGACTTCTCCTGTCAGAGAAACTAAAAAACAGTACGGGGGTAGAAGAGATGAAATTCCGGGCAATATGTTTAATAAACTCGCTATCTAGTGTACGAACACATGATAGCCAAAAGACTAAGGAAGGAGCTAAATACAATGCTTATTCTCAAAGTTTTAATGATTTGAAAACTTTGTAGATTTTTGTATGATCTTTTTTACTTTCATAATATTTTATTTATTATCAGGAATATAGATCTATATAAAATGAATTATAAAAAATTACACATGTAATTTTTCTTGGGCAGTTAGTATTATCGTTGAAATATTAAAAGTGTTAACTTTACTGTAAGGAAATCAATTATAGTAGTAATTACAGGCGATGATATACCAGGAAACATATCACGTCCTTTCTTTTTCAACGAAAATTTTCTTTCGTAAACATTGCACTATTTATGATTGATCTTTACTAACGTATTTCTTATTATTATGGGTCCCTTTCTTTGAATTCAAATAAGCATTTGTTTACTTTACCGGTTTACGATAAGAATTACGACATCTGCGTTATTTCTGGCCTAATCTAATATTTGCATGTCTTTCAGGGTTGTCAGTGTTTGCTTTATTTTACGATAGCCCAACTCCCATCTATACCTCAATTGTGTGAAAGCAATGCTTATCACCAAGTCTTGGATTTACGTGTATATGTTTTCTTTAAAATATTTACATGTCGATAGGAAAATGTTTATTTTTCTCTAATAAAAAATACATCATTAGAACGGGATATTTTTATTTTATTAGTGCAAAATAAAATAAATAACTTTTTTGGTCTGAATTTTTCAACAATACCTAAATACAAATCAGTTAATCATTAACAAATGAAATCAAAAAGAAAGTTATTGGTTTTAATTTGACTTATAAAATTTAAATTTAAATTTGATAGTTTTAGTTATTTGTAATTTGGTTTTGTTTTTAATAAGGAAACTAATTCAAAGAAAATTGTAACAATTATATTTACAAAAAGTAAATCTTGAAAACAGGAATGAAAAAAAGCTGCACTGTGTTCATCCTATTTGTGATATAGTACAGCTTCTTAAAGTTCCTTAAATAAATATTATAATATATAGGATTCGAATTAAATAAATTAAATAAAAATAATGCAGTAAAATAAATTCCACATACGACAATTTATAATAAAAACATTTGTAACCTTTTTTTCTTTTTCGTTTTTTTTTAAAAATTATTATAACATCCAAAGCTTCACTTGTATGCTTTAACCTAATCTAATCTAGAATATACAAAAAATCGGTTTTGTTTCTTTAGACCGTTTTTAATATCTGTATTGTCTCGGAAAACTTACTGCTGCGTTTAGCAAAAACACCTCCATTCAACCGTCCAACGTAACAAACAAGGTTATTTAGAGATCGTACGCTCTTTTTTCAAATACGTAGTGTTGTTGTTTTTGCAAGAGTCACGTTTTTTCCTGCAAGTCCATTCTTCAACTGTTTGCCGTGAAATCGCACTATTCGAATTTTGCAATAATCTTATAAAACAAAAGCGCGGAGATAATTGATTAGATGATTTTAATGTTTGGAAAATCTAGGATGTTCATTATAATGAAATTTTTGAGATGAGTTTATTTTTGGAATAATGATTTTTTATTCCCAATAATGAAATGTGTCGAATTAAAAGTTATAGAATCGTTACCAAAAATTTATCTGATCAAATACAATCAAAAGATATAATTAATATTATATTATTAGTACTAAAATTTTACTAAAAACAAGCTTAGTCTCTAAAAGTCACCAATAAACCATCCAAATATGTAAATTATTAGCAAATATAACAAAATATTTTTGTGTTTCATTAACATTCATTATGATTCAAATGGATGAGCTGTTCAGTGACGCTTTGCTTTCATTTGCATATGGTATACGTATATGGTCATAAATATGCATAAAGCGTATTATCATATACTATTTGCTCCCTTACTTCTACTATGTTAAACATTTCGATTGTCAGTGACCGGCATTATTTATCGTATCGATAATAATAAAAATATTCATGCTTTGAATTGTATACCTTTTAATAGCATTCGTTGCCATTAGAAGATAATATTTTATTTATAATCGCGCAAGATTGATGTACTAAGTCTATACAATTATTTATTACGATAATATCAAATTTGTAACTTTTAGGCGTTTTAAACTATTCCTAGATGTAAAAATATTTTAGTTTATTACATGCTACTATATTTTATATAGCAACAGTGCTAAATAAAGTTTATTATTATTATGCTAAGTTATAAATATAAAGATCCCTTTGTATTAATAGCCTTACTATATAATGTCTTGGAAACTAAGTAATATTGGATTTGGAGCATGCAATAAAAGTCTCGTTTAATACAAAAAGTATAGTTTAATCAACCAAACATTTTCTATTTTGTTTAATGACCCTTCGCCATCTATCCTGCAATTTCATGATTCCGCGATCGTAGAATTTCTGGTCCTTTTCAGCAAAAAACTGAGGCAAGTGAAATTTAAAATATTCGTCATTTATAATAGTTTTACAATTTAAAAATTTTGCAAACTGCTGAATAATTCGTAATCCGATGGTGCCAGATCAGGACTATATGGGGGATGTAACATCACTTCCCAACCAAGCTCTAGTAATTTTTTATTTGATTGCTTCGGCTAGTTTTGTAAGTTGTTGATATTACACTTCTGAATTGATCGTTTAGTTCCTTGGAAGCAGCTCAAAATATAAAATAATATCAGAAAAAGTCATTTTGTCAATCTGGTGGGATTACAATACCAGATTGACAAAATGACTTTTTCTGATGCAATTTTCGTATCATGTTGCTGTATATTACCCATTTTTCGTCACCAGTGATGATTATTTTTAGTAAGGGATCAGTTTAATTACGTTTTAGGTGCGTATCGCAAATGTTGATTCTCTATATTAAGAGAACCTCTTTCAATTCACGCGGTACCCAAATATCGAGCATTTTAACAACAAGGTATTTTAACTGTTTTTTATCACAGTATGCGAAGCACTTAAACTGTCTGTTATTTCACGAATAGTTATGTGACGATTCTGCTCGTTTTGATTTGGTCGTCATCAAGTTAGGTGATCGTCTAGAACGTTGTTCGTCTTTAAGAGAAAAATCTCCAGAACGGAATTCTTTAAACCAATTCTGGCACGTACACTCCGTTGAGCAATCATCACCATAAATTCGACATATCTTTTTGTTAGTTTAGGAATATAAAAGAGAACTTAAAATCTAAATACCAGACGAATTAAAATTGGTGTAAATAATCTAAAATCTAGTCTATAGTATAAAACTTAAAAATCTAGATGTAAAAAACATTAAAATTAATATATTAATATAAAGATAATAAATATCGAAGAATTAAAAACAGGTCAAATATAAAAATAAAAATTACATATTTAAAAAAATACACGCGCGTTCAAAAATAAATGGCGAGAATGTTCACATGTTATCATCGCAGTATTTAATATACTAATCTATGATATAGAAAGAGTTATCTAGAATTATCTGTTTCAATGTTTTTTGTACTATTTTATTTGGTAAAATTTTGAGAAAGTGCGAAAATTTTTTGTAGAGTTGAATAGGTTGTACTATACAGGAATTTTGCTTATAACTGTGTTTATGAATGGGAATCATGAGATTTCTAATCCTAATATTGTAGGTGTGTTCACTTTGCCAGATGTTGAATAAATGTATATTGTTATACATTAATTATACAAATTTTATTGATTCGAAAAAACTAAGGATTATGTCACTAATAAGTATAGGCTTATAATATAAAACCCTTAGTTTTTTGAATAATTCGCGCGACAGCTCGTATTCGATTTTCTATTACCTATTGCTCTTATAGCCTCTTTTGCACTACAAATACCTTTTGTATGTGTACCTGTGAGGTTCAACCCCAAAAAATAATGCCGTATGGTAACTGTGGTTTGCAGTGTGACAACAAGCTTAGCAGTTTCCTGGTTGATGTCATTTCTTGATGAATATATTAGGTAAGAATACTTTGTAACCGCTGAGCATATTTTGTTTACATGCTGATCCCATTTTAGGTAATTTTGTATTAATATCCTTAGGTGGTTTACATTGTTACTTTCCGTTATATTCTCGCCATTTAATAAAATATAAGCTTGCCCCTTTGGTGCCCCAAGGTTCAAAACATATGTTTTTGCTGGATTTCATATCAAGTTATTAGAATTTATCCATAAGCTTAATTCACATTTGATTGGTTGCTATATTTAGATCTCCTAAGCAAATATCTTTTAGGCGAAAGGTTGTGTCGCCAGCAAACATTGTCATTGCCATTTATTACAGATGGCATATTATTTATAAATAGGAAAAATAATAGTGGACCTAAAATACTTTCCTGGGGTACACCGACAAGCTTCGCTTGAGTTATAGGTAAGAAGATAAGAGTTGATGACAAATTCCTCGAAATCCATAATTCGAACTTTTTTCTAATAGTAATTGATGTGGCACGCAATCAAAAGCTTTGGTTAGGTCTAGGAAAAATTGAAAAGACATTTGTATTTGTAATAAAAATATATAAGTCCTTTACGTTGTAGAAAATTCACTAATAATTAGAAAAAACACGAACATATTTTCGTAAAATCTACAACAAATGAGTCTTATTAAGACTACAAGAACAAATCACTTTTGAAACAACTACTTCTCTAGCTAATACTTCGACAGACATTGAATGATACAAAAGTAATTTGCATGTTACAAAATAGCAAGGCTATCAAAGCAAAACTAGCAACACAGAAAGAAATTCTTCAAACTAGTGTTACTTTGATAGCCTTGCTATTTTGTAACACGCAAATTACTTTTGTATCATTCAATGTCTGTCGAAGTATTAGCTAGAGAAGTAGTTGTTTCAAAAGTGATTTGTTCTTGAAGTCTTAATAAGACTCATTTGTTATAGATTTTACGAAAATATTTTCGTGTTTTTTCTAATTATTTGTATTTGTGTCTAAATTTCTGAGTACAAATTT
>CAXAKX010001426.1:0-14378 GCA_963969525.1 Ontholestes murinus | reverse complement strand
CGTGTAAAAAGTTTCTTTATTGCACTCCTGGCTTTAAAAAAACTCGCTCGTTCCTCGCTCGTGTTTTTAAACGCCAGTTCGTGCAATAAAGCATCACTTTTTACACTTGTACCTTAAATAACTATTAAGGTACAAGTGTAAAAAGTGATGCTTTATTGCACGAACTGGCGCTTAAAAACACGAGCGAGGAACGAGCGAGTTTTTTTAAAGCCAGGAGTGCAATAAAGAAACTTTTTACACGTGTGCCTTACAAAATTTTATCTTCGATCGTAAAGGATTTCAAAGAATATATTCCTATGAGTAATATTTTAATGTCATTTCAATAATTCAATTAATGAAAACATATTTTACCCGCAGTGCACTAATGAAAGCGTTACTTAGCAACCAGTAAACAAGTTGCACAAATGTCGACCGCCATTATTATTTATGGAAAAAATGTTCGCTTTATTGTAATCACTTCGACTTGCATTAAATGAAATCTTCAGAGTTCTTAAATCTGCCATTTCGTTTGTATTATATATTTTATTTATAGTTTATTAGTTATTTGTATCAATTAATAAAAAATTAAGTTTTTCGTCGAAATATATTCATCTGTCAAATTTGACATTTCTGTGCAATAAAAACAGTTTGACATTACCGTGCAATAAAAAACGTAAAAAAAGCACTAGTGCTTTAAAAAGCCACTTTTACAATGAAAAATGATGCAAAAAGCGTCTACTTTCTGTACGATCGTAGATAAATTAATTTAATCGATTCGTACATTCATCATTCAGTGTTATTAGATTGAATAATGAATGTACACGTCGTGACCGCGTGTGTGTGTGTGTACATTATAAATTCGCATCGATTCGTAATCGGGTCTCTTCTACTACTAGTGAGAAATTGTGAATGAAGTCACGTTTATAGCAACGGAAATTGTAGCCTACGTACGAACGTACGGGCGTGGGTGGCCAAGTGGTGGCACCGCAAGAAAATGCGCCAACATATTTGGAATTCCCTCTGCCCCTCCCCCCACCCCCCTTCACGCCGTGGATGGATTCATTCAAACGCACAGGTTACTCATATCCTCGACATTCTAAATAAATATCGTTCCGTGTCTGCTTTCGATTTGGTCGATTCAGCGCGTATATGAGGAATGAAGAGGAGGAGGGTAAGGAGGGTCGCCCACGCTCTCTTCGTCGGCGGCGGCGGCAGCAGCAGCAGCAGCAGATATTCCAGTTATGTATTCTGCGCGTGGGCCGCCCATAGAAAGAGAGATCTCCGTTTGGTTTGCGTGGGTTTCACTGACCATATTATTCGGCCCACGCGGACCTAGCCGCCGTCACCGGAGGCCCCCAGACGATCGCATCTGCGAAATGAAAACACCGAAATAACCACGTACGCGTACACTAACAACGGCCATACTGTCTGCAAGGGATGGACACAATTTTAATACGAAAATGCAAGTGTTTAATAAATAATAATAATATATTTATTGATGCTGATTAGATAAAGTCCATACAGAAGACTTCTTAGGATTATTATATAGGTTATTATTTTGGTATTGCTAGAATTTAACAATAATATTAGTGAATACGATCAAATAACACGTATTAATAAAATCAATAAGGCAAACATATTGAAATGATTTAATTGATACTTGTTGCGCTACACTCTTAATGGAACCAGATATGCAAATTATGTAGACTTGTTCTACAAAACATAACAAGTGTTTTTCTTCACCTAATTATTTAATCAATCAGACTATATTTACTTTTAATTATGAACTGTTGTCAATAATCAAATTAAAAAAAAAAAACAATTATTTCTGTCTATACTTTTTCATTGTGCAAGTTTATTTCTTAAAAAAGTTTTCCGAGTATTCTTAAATGTCATAAGGTGCAATTAAAGTTATATGTAAATATAATTTGTATAACGAGTAGAGAGAGAGAGTGAGACGGCTTTGAATTAGCGGAAATCGAGAAGGATGGGCGCGGGACGACGACTTCCTGTCGCAACCGTCGTCGTCCCCGTCGGATTCGTTAAACGCCACCTTCCAGTCCCCGTCGTCGCTGCGCTGCACGTGGAAAACTGATTTCGACGTAAAACCGTCGGGTCGTAATTAACATAAATAGCGGGAGGGCGGCGGCTGTTTCGGGTTTTTGGGTTGGGTTCATTCAATTTTCTGGGAACCGTTGAAAGTCGACGGATTTCCGGGCGACTCAGAATAATTCACACGCATTTCAAGGAAATACATTCTGTAGAAGACTACAATTATAAGAAAAATAAACGATCCTACGACGATACAAAATAATAAATTACTTTTTATAAAATTTAAAAATGAATTTAGCAATTGTTTTTTACAATTTTTACAATATTCACTCATTGCTCTTTTTTCGATAGTTTTATAATTGACATGTTACATTTTTTAAAGATGTAGAATCCATCAACAATTAGTAATTAAAGTTATCATATATATCTCCAATCAGTAAAACTAAAATTAAAAATTGTGAAACGTGGAAGAACACGAAAAACTGTCAACTCCGCCTTCAAGATCTACGCTCGAAATTTCAAAGTGATTAATTATTACTTTCCCTATATAGTATACAGGGTGAGTTTTTTTCGATGTTCTCTATGGGGATCTCGGAAACTATAAGAGATAGAGAAACGGTTAAATGGGGAAAGAAGTGTAGATCAACGAGACGAATAAAATTCCATTTTCAAATTTTTCAAAAAAGTCAAGGGTAACTAGATATTTTGAAAAAAGTAAAAAGTGTCAATTTTTTCATATCAATATATCTCGGTTATTATAATAGATAGAAAAAAACTGTAAAGGACAAAGTTTTAGATAATTTTATGTAGATTAATAAAAAATAATCAGAAAATTTTTATCGCCATTATTTTCTGAGATATGACGCAAACTTACATTTTTTTAAATGGAAACCATAGTTGGCTATGGCCTCATTCAAAAGGTAATTTTTTTCTCTTTAATCCAATATCACATACGACATAGTTATTTCTAAAAATAAGTGAGTTATAGTCATTTTAAATTTTTTTATAAATAAAAAATGGGTAGCCGTGAAAAAGATGAAAGTAAAACAATTGCAGTTGTTTATAATAATAGCAATATTGTAATTATTAATTCTACAAAGTTAAATGAAAATGGAAAACCAGCATAAGTATAATAATTTTGTAATTATCAAATGGCCTTCTGTATGTGGTATAAACCCATTTGTCAAGAGGATAATACGTTTCTTACAAAAATATTATGAACAGATGAATCGCGATTCACTAATTGTGGTATTTTCAATCGCCACAATGAACATAGATGAACTTAAGAGAATCCACGAGAAGTTTCACAGAGAAAACTACAAATTAAATTTGGGTTTAATCCATGGTGTGTTTGGATTAATAATCCTCGGTCCATATATTTTTGAAAGCTCACTAAGTGAAACTGATTACTTTCATTTTCTTCAGAAAACATTTGAAGATACGCTCGATTGTTTAAATTTATCATTACAAGCAAGATTAAAACGCTTCCAATATGACGGTGCTTCACCTCATAACATGTTGGCTTTACAAATTATTTAAATGATGCTTTTCCTAACTCATAAGTGGGAAGAAATAAACCAATCCCAGGGCTACCTAGATCTCCCGATCTGCGCGTTTTAGAATTTTTCCTGTGGGGTTATGTAAAAAACAAAGTATATGAAAAATCATATCAATCTGTGGAGGATCATAAACTACTTGTTAATGAAACATTTAATTCAATTTATATGAGAATAGTCAAAAAGCCATAAATTCAATTTTATGAAGATATAATTTATATTATAATAGTATTAATAGTGGACTCTTTGACCAAATTTTTTAATATTAAAATTTCTCCCCCATTGATATATTGATAATTACAGAATTACTTTATGCTGCTGTTTAATTTTGGTTTATCTCTGTAAAACTAATAATTACAATATTGCTAATATTATAAACAACTGCAAATGTTTTACTTTCACCTTTTTCATGGCTACCCATTTTTTATTTATAATAAAACTTAAAATGACTATAACTCACTTATTTTTAGAAATAACTATGTCGTATGCCATATTGGATTAAAGAGAAAAAAATTACCTTTTGAATGAGGTCACAGCCAACTATGGTTTCCATTTAAAAAAATGTAAGTTTGCGTCATATCTCGGAAAATAATGACGATAAAAATTTTCTGATTATTTTTTATTAATCTACATAAAATTATCTAAAACTTTGTCCTTTACAGTTTTTTTCTATCTGTTATAATAACCGAGATATATTGATTTGAAAAAAATGACAATCTTTACTTTTTTCAAAATACCTAGTTACCCTTGACTTTTTTGAAAACTTTGAAAGTGGAATTTTATTCGTCTCGTAAATCTACACTTCTTTCCCCATTTAACCGTTTCTCTATCTCTTATAGTTTTCGAGATCCCCATAGAGAACATCGAAAAAAACTCACCCTGTATATAGGTTTTCGTGCATGAAAATGTCTGTGGGCGCTGTATCTCAAAAATGAATGGTCCGTTTGAGATGAAACTTTAAAACTAAGGTTTTATCATTAAAAACTGGAACTGAAAAGCTTTTGGTACTCAAGGCCGTTTTTTGTTTTTTTCCAATATTTTTTTAAATATGAAAATTTTTACTAAACATTTCAAACAGAAGTTACAGGGAACGAGAAACTGAATAAGTTTTATTTGAACATTTTTTCAAAAACGTGCGAGAAAAAATTTAAAAATTAAAAATGTTGACATTTTTTTTTCTTATTGCTAAACTACAAGAGTTATATGAAATAATTGTAGAGAATTCGAAAGTGAACAAATTATTAGGAATAGCTCATAAACCTCAATTTAATTCTTATAAAATTTTATGTTTAGAAAATTCAACCTATAGAAAATTATTATTAAAAATTTCGATGTATAAAACATTATAAAAAAAATGTATAGAAAAAATCTTTGTTTAGACAAATCGATGAACAGAAAACTCTTTGTTTAGAAAATTCGATGTATAGAAAATTCTATGTTTAGAAAATTCGATGTACAGAAAATTCTTTATTTAGAAAATTCGATGTATAGAAATTCCTTTGTTTACAAAATTCGATGTACAGAAACATATTTATTTAGAAAATTCGATGTATAGAAATTTCTTTGTTTAGAAAATTTAATACTTACAAAATTTTATGTTTAGAAAATACGATGTAGAGAAAATTCTCTGTTTAGAAAATTTTATGTATAGAAAATTCGATGTATAGAAAAGTCTTTGTTTAGAAAATTCAATACTCAAAAAAATATGTTTAGAATATTCGATGTATAGGAAATTCCTCGTTTAGAAATTTCGATGTACAGAAAATTCTTTATTTAGAAAATTCGATGTATAATTTTTGTTTTGTTTCGAAAATTCAATACTTATAAAATTTTTATTTAGAAAATATGATGTAGGAAAAATTCTTTGTTTGGAAAATTTTATGTATAGAAAATTCTTTGTTTAGAAAATTCGATGTATAGAAAAGCCTTTGTTGAGAAAATTCAATACTAAAAAAAATGTTTAGAAAATTCGATGAATCGGAAATTCTTTAATTAGAAAATTCAAAACTTAGAAATTCGATGTGTAAAAAATTCTTCGTTTAGAAAATTTTATTTTATGTTTTGTATATATAGAAAACATTTTGTTTAGAAAACTCGATGAATAAAAAATTGTGTATAGAAAATTCTTTGTTTGGATAATTAGATGTATTGAAAATTCTTTGTTTAGAAAATTCATTACTCAAAAAATTTTTTTTTAGAAAAGTCGATGTATAGAAAATTCTTTGTTTAGAAAATTCAACACTCAAAAAAAGTGGATGTTCAGAAAATTTGATGTTTAGAACCTTTGTTGTTAAAAATTTCAATGTATAGAAAATTCTTTGTTTAGAAAATGCGATGTATTGAAAATTCTTTGTTTGGAAAATTCAATGCTAAAAAATATATTAATGTTTAGAAAATTCCTTGTTTAGAAAATTCGATGTATAGAAAATCCTTTGTTTAGAAAATTCAATACCCAAAAAATATATGTTTAGAAAATTCGATGTATAAAAAATTCTTTGTTTAGAAAATTCTTCGTTTAGAAAAATCAATACTCAAATATATTTACGTTTAGAAAATTAGATGTACAGATAATTCTTTTTTTAGGCATTTCGATGTTTAGAAAATTATTTGTTTAGAATATTCAATGGTTAAAGAAGTGTATTTTTAGAAAATTTGATGTACAGAAAATTATTTATATATAAAATTCAATGTACAGAAAAATTTTTGTTTAAAACATTTAACAATTATAAAGAAAATTCGATGTTTAGAAAATTCTCTATTTAGAAATTTTAATGCTCAAAAAATGTATATTTATAAATTTCGCTGAGCAGAAATTTCTATGTTTGGAAAATTAAGTATTCAGAAAATTTCATATTTTATAATTATTACTTATGACTAACCCATGAATGTAAATATTTTTTTTATAAAAAAACTTACAAAAACTTTATATTTAGAAAATTCGATGTAGAGAAAATTCAATATTCATAAAACTTTGTGTTTAGAAAATTCGATGTATAGAAACTTCTTTGTTGAAAAAAATTTAATACTAAAAATTTGAATGCTTTCGATGTATAGAAAATTCAATGTTTACAAAATTCAATACAAAGTTTATATTTATAAAGAAAGGTAAAGAAAATTCTCTGTCTAGAAAATTCAATACTAAAAAAAAATGTATGTTTAGAAACTTTGGCATATAGAAAATTGAATGTATCAAAAATTCTTTGTTTAAAAAACATTTCATAAACATCTATGTTTAGTAAATTCGATGTACGGACAAGTTTCTGTTAAAAAAATTCAATACATAAAATTCAATGGATAGAGAATTCTCTGTTTAGAAAATTAAATACTTGTTTATGTGTAGGAAATTTGATGTACAGAGAATTCTGTATTTAGACAATTCAATACTCAAAAAATTGGATGTATTCATTCGAAAATTTAACATTTAGTTTAGAAAATTCTCTATTTAGAAAATTAGTTAATTGATAAAAATATTTACCCATAAAAGAAACTAAATTGGATGTTTAAAAATGTAATATATATTAAATACGATATACAGGGTGAGTTTTTTTTTTTCGATGTTCTCTATGGGGATCTCGGAAACTATAAGAGATAGAGAAACGGTTAAATGGGGAAAGAAGTGTAGATTTACGAGACGAATAAAATTCCACTTTCAAAGTTTTCAAAAAAGTCAAGGGTAACTAGATATTTTGAAAAAAGTAAAAAGTGTCAATTTTTTCAAATCAATATATCTCGGTTATTATAACAGATAGACGAAAACTGTAAAGGACAAAGTTTTAGATAATTTTATGTAGATTAATAAAAAATAATTAGAAAATTTTTATCACCATTATTTTCCGAGATATGATGCAAACTTACATTTTTTTAAATGGAAACTATAGTTGGCTATGGCCTCATTCAAAAGGTATTTTTTTTTTTATTGTTTTATACATATTTATTTTTTCAAATTGATTTTAGCAATTGTCTTACAGATTTTTTCCTTTCACAAACTTACCTTTTTGCAAGTTTCATTTTTTATGGTTTTCAGTAAATTTTAATAATTAATTTTAATAGTTGTTTTCTAATTCAAATATTTCAGGAGAAAAAAAACAAATGATTTTTTTGGGGAGGGAAGTGGGAGCCTGTATTTTCTTATTCACATATTTGTTTAACCAAATTAATTAATAAATTTAGCAATTGTTTTTTACAGGTTTTACAATATTCAGTTATTGTTTTTCTTCATGAAATTTTTGATATCAAAATTTAAAGATAACAGTTTTTAATAGTTTTCTTTTTCAAGTTTCAATTACCTTTTAGAAAATCGTTTTTTTTATCAATTTTTCTTTAGAGTTCTTTTTTAGTTTTTTAAATATAGTTTTATCATTCACAACGTTTTACAAAATTTAAAAGAAATGAATTTAACAACATTTTAAATTGTGACAATTGTTTTTAGCAATTTTCTTATTCAAATTAAATATTTTTTGCGAGTTTCAATTGGATTTTAGATGTTCCCTAATTCATTTACAAACGTTTTTAGAAAATTAAAAAAAGATGTTATCAATTGTTTTTTCAAATTTTGTTAAGTTAATTTTATATTTGCAATATTAAAAACAAAATTGCTTTATGTTTGGGAGGGGAGAGTTAAAAAAAAATAATGTAGCAATTGTTTTTGCAATATTTAGACATTGTTTTTCTTCTCCATGTTTCTAAGTGATAATTTAAATTTTGACAATAGATTTTATTAGATAGATATTGTTCCTTTGATTATAACGTATAATAATTAATTTTTTCTGAGTTTCAATTGTTTTTTTTAGATGTTGTAATTAATTTACAAAAGCTTTAAGAAAATTAATTGTTTTTTTTGTCAATTTATTATAGTTTGTTATAGTTCTTTTCTTTTAAATATTTAATCCAATATAACAACAAAATTTTGTATAGGTTTTAGTAAATTCAATTTTTGAATTTTGTTTGCTAAATGTTTTGAATATTTGATTGTAGCGGCTTTCACTTTGTGATACATATTTTATAACTTTTAACAAAATAAAATAAACTTTGTTTATATAACACACTTTTGATAATGACCAGCTGAATTGTGTCGAAACTATAGTCACTGAAATAATAAAGTGTGTGATATAAACAAAGTTTATTTTATTTAATTTAAATGTTTTGAAATTTTTTCCCAAGTTGATATAATAATAAATATATAAAAGGGTGATTTTAGCAATTGTTTTACAGTTTTGTTTTACAACCTTTATTTTCTTTGGTATAGGTTTCAGTAATTTTTTTTTTACAAGTTTGGCAATTGTTTTATAATTTATTTGTTCAAGTGAATAGCAATTGTTTTACAGCTTTTCCTATTGAATCCTTTATTTTTTGTTTTGATTAGTCTCGTAAAATTAAGTAAAAATCGTTTTTTGAAATTATTTTTTAGTTTTCAATATAATTTAATTTGATTATTAATTAATTAATAGATTAATCAATTCAATTGTTTCGCGTTGTTTTTTGTAATCACCTCTCACAAAAACAAAACATTTACCAATTTTTTTTTAATTAAAAAAATGAATTTAGCAATTGTTTTTTACAGTTTTAGCAGAATTCAGATGTTTTTCATTTCAATATTATTAATTGAGATTTTAAATTTTGACAAATGTTTTTAGTGATTATATTTTTGCAAATTTCAATTGTTTTTTAATTGTTTTAATCTATTTAGAAATTTTTAGAAAAGGGAACAAAAGATTTTATCAATTGTTTTAAAAATTTAAACCCACTCACTGCACATATATTTTTTTTAAATTTTAATCGCGGTTTTCATTTAATTTCCAAAAAACAATCGCTGTGCAATTGGCTACATCCGAATATTTAAAAAAAAAAGAACGGTGTTTTGTGTTAACAGACATATGTAGGGTGGGTGGGTGGCCACTATCACACCCTCCAACCTACATAACATAAACCACGTTTTTTTTTAAATTTAAAAGTAAAAAAATAAACATGAATTTTGTAATGGGAAAATTTTGTGCTTCTGGAAGAAAATAAATTCAAAACTTTAGTGTATGTTTTAGAAATTGGAGGGTGGGATAGTGGCCACCCACCCACCCTACATATGTCTGTTAACAAAACCACTATTAGGTTTTGATTGTTTTTTGATAGATTCAAATACACCGCGATAGTTTTTGCAAACTAAAATTGAAATTGTAATTCCAATTTTTTATTTTTAACATATTTACAGTCACTATTCCACCCTTCAATTTCCAAAACGTTTGCTAAAGTCTTGAATTTATATTTTTATTAAAGGTGTAAAAAAAAGTATCCTCTTTACAAAAATTACTTTTTATTTCCCAAAAACAGGTGTTTCTATTGTAATGGTTTGAGGGTGTGATAGAGGCCACCCACCCATCCTACATATGTTTATTAATATAATCCATTATTTAGCTTTTAAATTTTTGGACATCGTCAATTACATGACGAAAATTTTTGGGAACCCAAACAGAAGTTATGATTAAAATTTTTCGAAACATATGTAGGGTGGGTGGGTGGCCACTATCCCATCCTCCAATTTCCAGAATATACTCCAAAGTCTTGAATTTATAATTTATTAATTTTAAAGCTGTAAAAAAATTGCGTGACAAAAAAACCTTTTCGTTTTATGATTTCTCCCGGAAACAGGCGTTTTTATTGTAATGATTGGAGGGTGTGATAGTGGCCACCCACCCACCCTACATATGTTTTTTTTTAACATAATCCACCAATTAGTTTTAAAACTTTTGGACATCGTCAATTACTTGGCGAAAATTTTTGGGAACCAAAACAGAAGTAGTGATTAAAATTATCCAAAATAAATGTAGGGTGGGCCACTATCACACCCTCCAATTTCCAGAACACACGCCAAAGTCTTATTAAATTTATGTTTTTTTAAAGTAAAAAATATCCTTGTTTATTTTCTTTAAATAGTTTAATTTATAATGTTTAGAGGGTGAAATAAATACTACTATTTATTAATGACATTAAAAACAAAAATTCGATCATCAAAATCGTCAAAAACTAAATTTCAATCTTCAATTGTTTTTGGTTGATTATGCAATAACTTTTTAATAAACAGATGGAGTTTTAAAATTCCTTCACTATTCGATTCTAAATATCAAATATTTATTAATGGCGTTAAAAACGAAAATTCGATCATCAATTGTTTTTCACTGTTTTTACGATAACTCCTTAATAAATGTACGGATTTTAAAAATTCCTTCACAATTGGATTACAGTTATCAAAAACTTCATAATAGTGTAAAAAAAATAATTTCGATTTTCAATTGTTTTTGATTGATTTTGCAATAACTTTTTAATAAATGGATGGATTTTGAAAATTCCTTCACTATTTGATTCTAAATATCGAATATTTATTATAGGCGTTAAAAACGAAAATTAGATCATCAATTGTTTTCCATTGTTTTTGCGATAACTCCTTAATAAATGAACGGATTTTAAAAATTCCTTCACAGTTGGATTTCAATTATCGAAAACTTAATAATAGCGTAAAAAACTAAATTTCGATCTTCAATTGTTTTCGATTGTGTTTACAATAACTTTTCAATAAACGCATGGATTTTGAAAATTTCTTCACTATTTGACTCTAAATATCGAATATTTATTATAGGCGTTAAAAACAAAAATTTGATCATCAATTGTTTTTCATTGTTTTTACGATAACTCCTTAATAAATGAACGGTTTTCAAAAATTCCTTCACAATTGGATTACAATTATCGAAAACTTAATAATAGTGTAAAAAAATTAATTTCGATCTTCAACTGTTTTCGATTGTTTTTGCAATAACTTTTTAATAAACAGGTGGATTTTGAAAATTCCTTCACTATTCGATTCTAAATATCTCATATTTATTAATGGCGTTAAAAACAAATATTCGATCATCAATTGTTTTTCATTGTTTTTACGATAACTCCTTAATAAATGACGGATTTTAAAAATTCCTTCACAATTGGATTACAATTATCGAAAACTCAATAATAGTGTAAAAAACTAATTTCGATCTTCAACTGTTTTCGATTGTGTTTGCAATAACTTTTCAATAAACGCATGGATTTTGAAAATTCCTTCACTATTTGACTCTAAATATCGAATATTTTTTATAGGCGTTAAAAACAAAAATTTGATCATCAATTGTTTTCATTGTTTTTACGATAACTCCTTAATAAATGTGCGGATTTCAAAAATTCCTTCACAATTGGATTACAATTGTCGAAAACTTAATAATAGTGTAAAAAAACTTAATTTCGATCTTCAATTGTTTTTGCAATAACTTTACAATAAACAGATGGATTTTGAAAATTATTTCACTATTTATTACAAAACAATGTAGGGTGGGTGGGTGTCCACTATCACACCCTTCAATTTCCCGAACACCAGCCCAAGTCTTATTAAATTTATGTTTTTATTTTGAAAGTTAAAAATATCCTCATTTATTTTCTTTAAATCACATATTTTATAATGGTTAAAGGGTGAAATAATTACTACCCACCTATTCTACATCTTCTTGTTAACATAAACCACAATTTTCTATACTTTTTTTTTGCATTTTCAATTGCACTGCGATCATTTTCGAAACAGAAACAAAAATCACGATTAAAAATTATTAAGGTCAATGTACTCTACTTTTTGGGATAGGTCAAGGTTACGCTAGTATAATGAAATGTTAGGGTAGGTCAAGAGTACGCTAGTGTAACGAAAAAAAAATCATTCGCTACGACACTGCATAATTTATTGGGTTAGGTCAAGAGTACGCTAGGACAATGAATAACTTATTAGCCTAGGTCGGGAGTACGCTAATCTAATAAATTATTAGTTGAGATGGTTGAAAATTTATTAGGAACAAGTGAAATGTGCCAGCACATATCAAATATTTTTAAATGACGTTAAAACAAAATTTTTATCGTCAATGGTTTCTTTAAAATTGTTTTTGTGATAACTTGTTAATAAATGGACGGATTTCAAACATTCAAACACTAGTAGATTTTAAATATCGAATACTTATTAATGGTATCAAAAACGAATAACAGAAAAACGTTTTAACTTTTTTATACTACTTTTTATTTTTATACAACACTTTGTGACTAGTTTCGAATTACACAGTAATCATTATCAAACTAAGTACTTAAAATCTAAATAACAGGTGTATATATAATAAATCTAAAATGCTTCGAAGAGAGGGGTGTACATCAGGTCAAGCTGGTCGTTAAGGATGGAAATTCCCGGATTAATTTTGGCTTTGTGAATTTCGATGGCCTCTAGTAAATCCATTTTTCTACCTTTTTCGGCCAGGTGGATTACCGAGAGTACATCCTTGTCAAAATTATGGTTTGATTCTAATAGGTGATTAGCAAAGGTTGAACTATTGTTTTTTAAATTATATGATCTAAAATGTTCTTTTAATCTTGTTTGAAAATTACGACCTGATTGCCCGATGTACAACCCTCCACAATCTGGACATCTTAAGCTGTAAATTCCTGATTTGTACATGTAATTAATTGGCGTTTTTGCATTAAAAATTAAATTTGACAGATTACTACTAGATTTAAAAATTATGTCGACGTCACGTTTTTTAAAGATATTTTTAATTTTTAAACTTATTTCTCCAAAGAATGTTAATGTCTTATATATATTATTTTTTGTAGTTGGGATAGCATATAAATAATTTTGAATTTGTTTTGTTTGGAATTTATTAATTAATTTGGGGACAAGTGAATCAGGATAGCCGTTATTTTTAGAAATTTGTTTAATAATGTTAATTTCATTTTTACGGGATTCAGGAGTCAGGGGTATTTTAAATGCACGAGTTATCATGGAATAAAAGCTAGCTATTTTGTGTTTATATGGATGACGGGAAATATTTGGGATGGTAGTATCTGTAAAAGTGGGTTTTCGGTAAATGTCAAAGGTAAGTTTATTATTTGTTTTGGTTATTGTTAAATCTAAAAAGTTTATTTTGGAATCGCATTCTGTTTCGGCTGTGAACTTAATAGATGGATGAATGGAATTGAGGAACGTTAGAAACTGGTTAATATGTCGGTCTGTACCTTCGAAGCATGCTAGGATGTCGTCTACATATCTGTGCCACCATTTTATATGTTTTTTGCCTAGGGGTGAGTTGAGTATTTTGTTAGTGAGGTTGTTCATAAATAGTTCGGCTAACAATGGGCTCAGGGGGGAACCCATTGCTAGACCTTCTTTCTGAGTATAAAATTTATTATTAAAAGAAAAATGATTATGTTTAAGAATAGGGTCAATTAAATTAATGAAATCTGCTTTGACTATTGGGTTCGCATTATTATTATCTAGATGTTCAATTATTAGTTGGAGGCATTCATTAGGAGGGATTTTCGCAAACATGTTCGATACATCGAAGGATACTAACTTGCAACTGCTAGGGATGGATAGATTCTTTAGGTTGTTAGCTAATTCTACTGAGTTTTTAATGGAGTGTGGATCTTTGAAGTTGGTTATGGAATTAAAAATTGAAATAAGTTCAACTGATATTTTGTGGGCAGGAGAGTTTATATAGGATACTACAGGACGAATAATAATAATAATTTAATAGTAACAAAGGCTGATAAGGGCAATTCTATAGTAATTTTAAAAAACGAAGATTATATTAAAAAAGTAGAAGATTTCATAAATAGCTCCAATATTTCAGAAATTAAAAAAGATCCTACTGTTCCCTTATTAAACAAACTCAAATCCATAGTAAAAGATAACGCCTTATTTTCTGACAATAAAACTAGATACCTATTTCCTATGAATCCCAGAAC
>CAXAKX010001425.1:7500-15001 GCA_963969525.1 Ontholestes murinus | reverse complement strand
GTTGGACACCGCGAGCGATGAACCGGCGGCGCGGGACACAGATTCGACTACGAGCTTTTTAACCGCAACAACTTTAATATACGCTATTGGAGCTGGAATTACCGCGGCTGCTGGCACCAGACTGGCCCTCCAATTGATCCTCGTTAAAAGGTTTAGAGTGTTCTCATTCCGATTACGGGGCCTCGGATGAGTCCCGTATCGTTATTTTTCGTCACTACCTCCCCGTGCCGGGAGTGGGTAATTTGCGCGCCTGCTGCCTTCCTTGGATGTGGTAGCCGTTTCTCAGGCTCCCTCTCCGGAATCGAACCCTGATTCCCCGTTACCCGTTACAACCATGGTAGGCGCAGAACCTACCATCGACAGTTGATAAGGCAGACATTTGAAAGATGCGTCGCCGGTGCGAGACCGTGCGATCAGCAATAAGTTATTCAGATTCACCAAGTTGTACGATGAACGGACTCGCGTCCGACACCGATTGGTTTTGATCTAATAAAAGCGCTCCTTCCGTCTCCGGTCGGAACTCTGTTTGCATGTATTAGCTCTAGAATTACCACAGTTATCCAAGGATAAGTGGTACGATCTAAGGAACCATAACTGATTTAATGAGCCTTTCGCGGTTTCACCTTAATTTGGCTTGTACTGAGACATGCATGGCTTAATCTTTGAGACAAGCATATGACTACTGGCAGGATCAACCAGGGAGCTGTGTTTAGTCGCGCACACTCGAGCGGCGGCGCTTACGCGCGCGCGCGCCCGGTGTAACGACGAGCTCATTTATTTATAATAAAGAGGTGGTTCGAAATTCTGCTCTGCTGAACGGAACATCGCACATATCCCGGTTTACGCGTGCACGGACCCCCGACGTTAACGTGTCACTCCATTGGTATACAGAGCACGCCAGTAAAACACCTATCCCGCCCCTGTGGCGGGGTCAAGACGGTGGACGTGATGCAACTTGTGTAAAAGACACGAAACGCGGGGCGGCGGTTGTGCTACGGCGATATTACGACTAGACGTTCACACATTTATGCAGACCCACGACTTTTTTTGTTTGATAATGCGCCCGGAGACACACACGTGAGCACACGACGGCACATGTACACGAGCACACGGCGGCCGGCCGGCGGTGTGAACACCAAGAATTCGTAATTCTGCTCTCTGCTGAACGGAACATCGCACATATCCCGGTTTACGCGTGCACGGACCCCCGACGTTAACGTGTCACTCCATTGGTATACAGAGCACGCCAGTAAAACACCTATCCCGCCCCTGTGGCGGGGTCAAGACGGTGGACGTGATGCAACTTGTGTAAAAGACACGAAACGCGGGGCGGCGGTTGTGCTACGGCGATATTGCGACTAGACGTTCACACATTTATGCAGACCCACGAATTTTTTTGTTTGATAATGCGCCCGGAGACACACACGTCAGCACACGACGGCACATGTACACGAGCACACGGCGGCCGGCCGGCGGTGTGAACACCAAGAATAGGAGTGGAGAGACTCTCGGTCCACACAACTCCGAAATGCATCAATATATCATATATATGGCATGAGAGAGAAGAGAAATTTTATAAATTTCACATCTCGCCAAGGCTTACACACACTACAAAAAACATCATTGTTCGTTAGATTGAAAATCATCGTCTCGGCCAAGGGGACCACGCGCTCGGGTCCCCCGAACGTCTGACTTTATGATGATATATATATTTCAATCAACATAAGTTTTCATTCTCGCTCGGAATTCGGTGAGTTATTGCATTTGAATTTTCACGGAGTTTTTACGCACCGCTACTTTAAAAATATTACATGTTCAGTCTACATGTTGCTCGCATAAGGGCCATACGCATAAACGAATATACGAAATGGGTCCCGCGAACGTGCTATTCGGACAGGTTCAAACTACCTGTTAGAGTTTTCAACACCGAACTGTCCGGACACGGCGAGGCCGTGATTTTATATTCAACAGACGGTATATATATATGGTGGGTGAGAGACAAGAAAAAAATTTCCTCGGGCGGCAACTGATTTCTCGCGTCTCGTTTTATTAAAACATCGAACTGTCCAGACACGGCGAGGCCGTGATTTTATTTTCAACAGACGATAATAACACGATGATGATATATATTTATATATGTAGTAAAATACGGGGAACGATTTTTGTATGAGGCACAACCGACACACAAACCACACACATCTTATTATATATTATAATAGAGTAGCAGATTGGTGCAACACTGAGACCTCGGCGTTCCCCCAAACAAGAGATAAAACTAAAAACACGCCGGCCGACTTATTACACGTAACGTATATAATGGCATTACACTACTACACTGGTGTTGTTGTGTCGCCCGTTGCCGTGTGTCGTCGCCCGCCGTTGTTCCTCGTTCGTCTCTCCGGTTTCGTCGTCGTTTTATTAAATACATCGAACTGTCCAGACACGTGAGGCCGTGATTTTATTTTCAACAGACGATGATGATATTTTATGTGTATTAATATGATGGGGAACGATTATATGAGGCACACCGAACACGCAAAACCACACACATCTTCTTATTATATATTATATATAATACTAGAGAAGTAGCAGCTTGGTGAACACACTGAGACCTCGCGTTCCCCCACAAGAGATAAAAACTAAAAACACGCCGGCCGACTTATTACACGTAACGTATATAATGGCATTACACTACTACACTGGTGTTGTTGTGTCGCCCGTTGCCGTGTGTCGTCGCCCGCCGTTGTTCGTCGTTCGTCTCTCCGGTTCGTCGTCGTTTTATTAAATACATCGAACTGTCCAGACACGTGAGGCCGTGATTTTATTTTCAACAGACGATGATGATATTTTATGTGTATTAATATGATGGGGAACGATTATATGAGGCACACCGAACACGCAAAACCACACACATCTTCTTATTATATATTATATATAATACTAGAGAAGTAGCAGCTTGGTGAACACACTGAGACCTCGCGTTCCCCCACAAGAGATAAAAACTAAAAACACGCCGGCCGACTTATTACACGTAACGTATATAATGGCATTACACTACACTGGTTGTTGTGTCGTCGCCCGTTGCCGTGTGTCGTCGCCCGCCGTTGTTCGTCGTTCGTCTCTCCGTCCGTCGCATAGGGCAAAAATTTGTTAAAAATTTTATTTTACCCATGCGACGGTTTATTAAAGCCAAAAGGATATTTATTTCGGCGTTTCTTTGCGATATATATACATATACTGCTCGCCTGGTCGTTCTTTTTCAATCTTCCACTTTTCACCCGAACGACCTGCACCACCCATATAGCTGTTTGATGCATATTTGTACAGAATAACGGCGAGAAATTAAATTTTTATTTTTCCACCTAGCGCTGCCCGAAAATATCATTTGTGTGTGAAACAAGACGAAACGAAGCGTAATACTCGACTTTATTTGCGTAAATCGAAAATTCGCTCATCGCACCGTGCACCACCATATATATGTCTCTCGCACACAGGTACCGAATAACGCTTTCGGCATCGTGCGCACCGACCGACCGCCGCATTTAAGTTTTTCGCACGCCCGTACCGAATAACGCTTTTAGCATCGTGCGCGCCGACCGACCGACCGACCGACCGCCTCATATATATGTTTCTCGTACATAGGTATCGAATAACGGCAGAAATTATTTTTATTTTATTAAAATAAAATTTTCGTTAATTCGCTTACTCGATACGAAAGGACACATCGGCGAGTGGAAATAAAGCGGACCGAAGTTAAAACGTTCGACATTAGGTTTTTCGCACACCGGTACCGAATAACGCTTTCGACCTGCACCGCCCATACAGCTGTTTGATGCATATTTGTACAGAATAACGGCGAGAAATTTTATTTTTATTTTTCCACTTAGCACTGCCCGAAAATATCATTTGTGTGTGAAACAAGACGAAACGAAGCGTAATACTCGACTTTATTTGCGTAAAATGAAAATTCGCTCATCGCACCGTGCACCACCATATATATATGTCTCTCGCACACAGGTACCGAATAACGCTCTCGGCATCGTGCACACCGACCGACCGCCGCATATAAGTTTTTCGCCCGCCCGTACCGAATAACGCTTTTAGCATCGTGCACACCGACCGACCGCCTCATATATATGTTTTTCGTACACAGGTACCGAATAACGGCAGAAATTATTTTTATTATATTAAAATAAAATTTTCGTCAATTCGCTTATTCGCACCGACCGACCGCCTAATATATATGTTTTTCGTACACAGGTACCGAATAACGGCAGAAATTATTTTTATTTTAATAAAATAAAATTTTCGTCAATTCGCTTATTCGCACCGACCGACCGCCTCATATATATGTTTTTCGTACACAGGTACCGAATAACGGCAGAAATTATTTTTATTTTGATAAAATAAAATTTTCGTCAATTCGCTTATTCGCACCGACCGACCGCCTCATATATATGTTTTTCGTACACAGGTACCGAATAACGGCAGAAATTATTTTTATTTTAATAAAATAAAATTTTCGTTAATTCGCTTACACGATGCGAAAGGACAGATCGGCGAGTGGAAATAAAGCGGACCGAAGTGAAAACGTTCGACTTTAGGTTTTTCGCACACAGGTACCGAATAACGCTTTTAGCATCGTGCACACCGACCGACCGCCGCGTACAATTATTTCGCACGCCCGTACCGAATAACGCTTTTGGCATCGTGCACACCGACCGACCGCCTCACATATATATTTTTCGTACATAGGTACCGAATAACGGCAGAAATTATTTTTATTTTAATAAAATAAAATTTTCGTCAATTCGCTTATTCGCACCGACCGACCGCCTCATATATATGTTTTTCGTACACAGGTACCGAATAACGGCAGAAATTATTTTTATTTTCATAAAATAAAATTTTCGTTAATTCGCTTACACGATGCGAAAGGACAGATCGGCGAGTGGAAATAAAGCGGACCGAAGTGAAAACGTTCGACTTTAGGTTTTTCGCACACAGGTACCGAATAACGCTTTTAGCATCGTGCACACCGACCGACCGCCGCGTACAATTATTTCGCACGCCCGTACCGAATAACGCTTTTGGCATCGTGCACACCGACCGACCGCCTCACATATATATTTTTCGTACATAGGTACGGAATAACGGCAGAAATTATTTTTATTTTATTAAAATAAAATTTTCGTCAATTCGCTTATTCGCACCGACCGACCGCCTCATATATATGTTTTTCGTACACAGGTACCGAATAACGGCAGAAATTATTTTTATTATATTAAAATAAAATTTTCGTCAATTCGCTTATTCGCACCGACCGACCGCCTCATATATATGTTTTTCGTACACAGGTACCGAATAACGGCAGAAATTATTTTTATTTTAATAAAATAAAATTTTCGTTAATTCGCTTACGCGATGCGAAAGGACAGATCGGCGAGTGGAAATAAAGCGGACCGAAGTGAAAACGTTCGACTTTAGGTTTTTCGCACACAGGTACCGAATAACGCTTTTAGCATCGTGCACACCGACCGACCGCCGCGTACAATTATTTCGCACGCCCGTACCGAATAACGCTTTTGGCATCGTGCACACCGACCGACCGCCTCACATATATATTTTTCGTACATAGGTACCGAATAACGGCAGAAATTATTTTTATTTTAATAAAATAAAATTTTCGTCAATTCGCTTATTCGCACCGACCGACCGCCTCATATATATGTTTTTCGTACACAGGTACCGAATAACGGCAGAAATTATTTTTATTTTCATAAAATAAAATTTTCGTTAATTCGCTTACACGATGCGAAAGGACAGATCGGCGAGTGGAAATAAAGCGGACCGAAGTGAAAACGTTCGACTTTAGGTTTTTCGCACACAGGTACCGAATAACGCTTTTAGCATCGTGCACACCGACCGACCGCCGCGTACAATTATTTCGCACGCCCGTACCGAATAACGCTTTTGGCATCGTGCACACCGACCGACCGCCTCACATATATATTTTTCGTACATAGGTACGGAATAACGGCAGAAATTATTTTTATTTTATTAAAATAAAATTTTCGTCAATTCGCTTATTCGCACCGACCGACCGCCTCATATATATGTTTTTCGTACACAGGTACCGAATAACGGCAGAAATTATTTTTATTATATTAAAATAAAATTTTCGTCAATTCGCTTATTCGCACCGACCGACCGCCTCATATATATGTTTTTCGTACACAGGTACCGAATAACGGCAGAAATTATTTTTATTTTAATAAAATAAAATTTTCGTTAATTCGCTTACGCGATGCGAAAGGACAGATCGGCGAGTGGAAATAAAGCGGACCGAAGTGAAAACGTTCGACTTTAGGTTTTTCGCACACAGGTACCGAATAACGCTTTTAGCATCGTGCACACCGACCGACCGCCGCGTACAATTATTTCGCACGCCCGTACCGAATAACGCTTTTGGCATCGTGCACACCGACCGACCGCCTCATATATATGTTTTTCGTACACAGGTACCGAATAACGGCAGAAATTATTTTTATTTTAATAAAATAAAATTTACGTTAATTCGCTTACGCGATGCGAAAGGACAGATCGGCGAGTGGAAATAAAGCGGACCGAAGTGAAAACGTTCGACTTTAGGTTTTTCGCACACAGGTACCGAATAACGCTTTTAGCATCGTGCACACCGACCGACCGCCGCGTACAATTATTTCGCACGCCCGTACCGAATAACGCTTTTGGCATCGTGCACACCGACCGACCGCCTCACATATATATTTTTCGTACATAGGTACGGAATAACGGCAGAAATTATTTTTATTTTATTAAAATAAAATTTTCGTTAATTCGCTTACGCGATGCGAAAGGACAGATCGGCGAGTGGAAATAAAGCGGACCGAAGTCAAAACGTTCGACTTTAGGTTTTTCGCACACAGGTACCGAGTAACGCTTTTAGCATCGTGCACACCGACCGACCGCCGCGTACAATTATTTCGCACGCCCGTACCGAATAACGCTTTTGGCATCGTGCACACCGACCGACCGCCTCACATATATATTTTTCGTACACATGTACAGAATAACGGCAGAAATTATTTTTATTTTATTAAAATAAAATTTTCGTTAATTCGCTTACGCGATACGAAAGGACACATCGACGAGCGGAAATAAATGTGAACCGTGGTAAAAATTTCGTAATTATTTCGTGTCGATCGAAATTTCGCTTTTCGCACCGTGCACACCGACCGACCGCCACACCGGTACAGAATGACTGTCGAAATTTCTTTTATCATTCGATAATATAATATTCGTTCGTTCGCTCGCTCGCAGGAAACGTAAGGAAAAAAGATCGACGAGCGGAAATTAATTGCGAACCGTGGTAAAAGTTTCGAAATTATTTCTTGTCGAAATTATTTTTATAATATTAAAATATAATATGCGTTAATTCGCTTACGCGATACGAAAGGACACATCGACGAGCGGAAATAAA
>CAXAKX010001425.1:0-2500 GCA_963969525.1 Ontholestes murinus | reverse complement strand
TACTAGATAGTTCGATTGGTCTTTCGCCCCTATACCCAGTTCCGACGATCGATTTGCACGTCAGAATCGCTACGGACCTCCATCAGGGTTTCCCCTGACTTCGTCCTGACCAGGCATAGTTCACCATCTTTCGGGTCCCAGCATGTACGCTCTTGGTGCGCCTCAGCTCGCAATGAGCACGAGACGCCCCGGGAGTGCAGCGCGGGATCGTAGTCCCGCACGTCTTCCCTAGGCACGCGCTAGGCACGGCCTTCACTTTCATTACGCCTTTAGGTTTCGCTAAGTCCCAATGACTCGCGAACATGCTAGACTCCTTGGTCCGTGTTTCAAGACGGGTCCTGAAAGTACCCAAAGCTAAAGCGTCGCCGACGGGCGTATAAACGGAGTCTGTCCGAGGACACCGTCGCCAGCAGTCGAACGGGTCCGGCGGAGTCGAGGCACGAGTCCCCAGACGCCCACCAGATATCCGCAAGCACTTGCGACGGGCCGGACGCGAATTAAGTATCGCGGCCCCGCGCCACTGCTATACCGTCGGGCGAGCAGGCCGGGAGACGGGGGTCCGAACGGAAACGGCCCGAAGGCGCCACTCGGTCTCCACCCCGATCCTTAGGCCTGCACCCAACGGGTCGCGACGTCCTACTAGGGGAGAAGTGCACGAGTTCGTCACCCCGAAAACAGAGAGAGGACGGAGCGATCGTCGGACCGAGGTCCGTGACCGTCTCACAAGCGCCCAACACTCCAGAGCAGACGAGACACGCTGAATCTCCCCATTCGACCTTTCGGGTTTCTCAGGTTTACCCCTGAACGGTTTCACGTACTATTGAACTCTCTCTTCAAAGTTCTTTTCAACTTTCCCTCACGGTACTTGTTCGCTATCGGTCTCGTGGTTATATTTAGCCTTAGATGGAGTTTACCACCCACTTAGGGCTGCACTCTCAAGCAACCCGACTCTGAGGAGAGATCCTCCCGCTGTCGACGGCGATCGCTACGGGCCTGGCACCCTCTATGGGTAGTGGCCCCGTTCAAGAAGGACTTGGACGCACCGTACGACCTCGGGATGACGGATCCTCCCTAACACCACATTTCCCGGCGACAACGCGTAAGACGGCCGCGGGATTCGGTGCTGGGCTTTTCCCTGTTCGCTCGCCGCTACTAAGGGAATCCTGGTTAGTTTCTTTTCCACCGCTTAGTAATATGCTTAAATTCAGCGGGTACTCCCACCTGCTCTGAGGTCTGAATCAAATATATGTGTATATATATTATGTTAAGAGAGTGTGCGGTGCGGAACGCTCAAACGCGTAAACACACGGTGTACACGCACGGCCAGACGTCCTCAGAATTTCATATACATATATAATATATATATTTTTTCTAGGAAACGACGACCGGTGTTCTCCGCGGACGAACTTGACGACCGTCACATCGCCTCATCTCGAGTGTCTCGAGACGTCGACGACGACGACGATCATCTCGTCTGTACGCCGGTAAGGACGACCTCACCTCTCTCTAGCGTGTGTTAACGCAAGCGAAAACACGGTTCGTTCGTTCGTTTAGTCAAACGACAGTTTTTGATTTAAGAGGACGGATCTTTCGTCGAGACGAAAAACAGCGAACCTCCAATTTGGTCCCGACGTTCCCCACAAACGCACATCACACACACCACGAGCGTTTTTCAGCGCGAAAGTGCCACGGACAGTGCGTTAGAGAACCGGACAGTCTTGGAAATAGAAACGACCCTCAGCCAGGAATGGTCCAGGAACAGTATCCAAGGACCGCAATGTGCGTTCGAAATGTCGATGTTCATGTATCCTGCAGTTCACAATAAGACGCGCAATTAGCTGCGTTCTTCATCGACCCACGAGCCAAGTGATTCACCGTTCAGGGTAGTGTACTAGAGCGTTTTGAGAAACGAGTCAGAGGCGAACCTCCGATCTTGTATTCTACAACACTTGGTGACTGACATTATTAATAATGTGTGTGAAATGTGTGCGTGCACGTTCACCCACTGTCGACAAAATTTTCGCAACGGACAGTTTTCGAGGAGGCGCCGGGCCATACACCTACTACTACTACTAGTGGTGGTGTGTGACTAGCGGCCAGAGTCGTGTATTCCTTGGAATCGTCGTCTCGAATCGCCGAACAAGCGTGCGTTCGTGAGTACACCACTGGCACAGGACCGCCCCGCGCTCTCGGCGCGGTTGGTTATTACACCGGCGATGACCAAGTGTGCGCGCGTGTTTGTGTACAACACTCACCGCTTGTGTCCGGGCGAACGGTACCACTGATACCGGACCACGACTCCGACACATCCCCCAAATACTAACTGCGCATATACTTTTTCTCCAACAGGCGGATACTATTGTGTTTTATCGTCGTAAACAGAAAAATTGTCGACATTTTCGAGAAATAAAGTGTGGCCGGGCGAAATACATTCAAAACCCATTTTACAGTTGAATTTACACAGTGAAGCGTTATAAAACAACCGTAACAAAACCAGGGT